>QNGE01004672.1:5649-31136 GCA_008508345.1 Paragonimus westermani | reverse complement strand
AATCAATGAATTTGATCGGACGGTAGAATACAACTCTCGGTTTGGTAGCCATATTTAAATCAAACAGACATTTGACAACATTATGGTCGCTTCCAGGGAATTGTTGTAGAACAGATAATTCTGTAGACGAAATGCCCATGGTAAATATAAGATCCAAAATATGCCCCTTTCTGGTGGGCATTAGGACATTGAATTAAGGTTATTTGAAAATGCAATGGGTCCATCCAGAATGCCTGATGGGTTTGCGTCACCAACAAACCTGACATGATGAACAAACCCAGCACTGAAATAGCTGCTGGTTGCAATTGCCATGCCACAACTTTGTCCAGCATTATCCACCATTTTTAGGATAGTCGTTGATTCCCCCGCCGCTCCAACTGGATTGGGGAACATAAACGGCCGCTGGGGACTTCGAAATGTGTCATCCTTATCATCTGCGGAGAGAATTTGACAGTAAACTGCGGCTTCCGCTGATTTGGTAATCAAATTTTTCACCCTACCTGGGGAATGTGAACGCGATGGGTCATCCCGTATCATCTGGGGCAATTGCGCCATCTGGATGCAGCATTTGCCCGTACAGATCGCAGAACTTTACTACAAACTTAAACTGACAAGACACAGCCATAACAAGACTGCCCATAATGATGACTTCAAGTTGCGACCCTCTAATTTACCCTAGTTTGGAGAAGATCCTGAGTAGTTTTACAAGTATTTGTTTGAATTTCCTCGGTTTATACCTGACATTACAAGTATTCCAACTAAATCCTGCAAGACAGCCGCTGACTAGCATTCGGCTTAGCCTATGCTGGGTGGCTTGTGAAACGTACCAAAATTACATCCAAGCACCTGTGTTGATTTCAACGACCTACTTGCTAGCAAAGGAATATTCTGTTACCACGGAAGCGTTGGTAACTACTTACGCTGTGTTCGCAAAACACGGAAACCTGGACCCCAATTAATCACCGGGTACTAGAAAAACCTAGGCTTGATTACTAGAACACTATCCTGAGAACTTAGCGTCAGTCATCCGTTAACTGCTTAAGAGCCATTTGGCGGAACGGAGCTGACGAGTGATGAGGAACGAAATTAGATACTGTAGTCACGCAAAGGGAGGAATCAAGGCAACGCGGCCAATTATTGACCATAATTTCTTTCCACTGTCTTCCTCAAGTTCTGGAAAGCATAATCAATGACACCATCCGGAAACACTTAGTTTTTCAGTGGCGGTAGTTTCATGCGGTTAACTTTTCACGGAGAATAATTTTTTTAGTTCACCAGCCTAGGGATCGCGCACGAAAGTTTGCCGACGATAGTAGATGTGAAATACCGAAACAACATTGTTCTCCGAAGTCCTCTGAAAGGGTAGACCCCTACATTCTACTGAGAAAGCTTCTGCGACGTAGCACTGAAGGATACCTTGCGTGGCAGTTTCAAGTTGGAATTTCGTACTCAGAGGGGCAATCCAATACACGCGTTTATTTTTCTTAATATCACAAACCATCCACGCAGAGCCCTGCTTACTGCTGCGGATACTGGTTTACTTAGAAGCCACCCTTTGCAGATAAACAGTCGGCACAGCGGACCTGGCCTTAAGAAAGTCTCCTTTACGCATTAGGTGTGTTAAACCTAGAACTCTTGTGTGAGTGATATGACAGTCGCTATGCTCAAAACACTCCTTAATCGCCACATCATTTATTGATCCGTGTTATAACACGTGCGAATGACCACGTGTTCGTTTTTGTCCATCAATTAACTCAAGATCAGTCATGAGCACTCAGCCACATATAGGCTCATGTGAAGTAGTGATAAACACGCATTCATTCCCTATTTCAACAACCTGGTGGGTTCGAGAAAATTTGTGCGAAGCCATTATCTTTCTGGTGTAGAAATTCATCGTCAAGAGAAAACATCCTCCGAAAGTGGTCGTTTTCTACTTCCGTCCACCAAGAAGTGAACCGCTGATGTAAAGGTCATACATTCTGTGAAACACTCATGAGTGCTCAACGAACCTTTTTGACTTCCTTCACAGTCTTCCGATCAGACAAGTTAATTTACTAGTTTCGCAGCTCCACCTTAAAGTTCCGGTCATTCGTGTTGTGGGTGTGCTGAGAATTATCCACATGTGGCAACTGTTGAAGTTGGTAGCCCGTTAATATTTGAGTATGTAGTATCGTCTGAAGTGTACTTGATTGCGCACTCAAGGAGTAATGGAAAACCCTTCATTGTTATGTGAAATAATTCTGTCTCATTCTTCGAAAGATCGCGGTTGAGAGGGCTAAAAACTCGCAGTAGTTTAATGACCAGATGGGTTGACAGAATAGCTGAGCTTTGCAGTTTGACTAATGGTTGCAATAGGCAGTGAAATACCAATGAACGTGCACAGTGTGGATAGTAAACAATTTTCACACAACTTGCGCATCCCGTCATCCGTTAAATAGATGTTGACAGCTGCCATAAGTGTGACGTATGATCATCACATCACTGAAGTGTGAACAAACTATCTCCAACAGCAGCGTGGGCAAGTGGGTACAAATTCATGCGATGATTTTCAGCCATGGTATTAGCGTTACTCATGCGGTTCATTTCATGGATAGCCGAGATATTTCACCTGATCATTTGCACTACCAAAACGGTTGTGTGTATGACTTCTAGAGATGACAACATTTGAATGTGCGCGGATGGCCAATCATGTGTCACACAAAGCCAATGACACGCCATGTAGATCATGAAACTCGCGTCCGTAGGGGACTGGAAATTTGCAAAGACGACCTCAACCAGTCAGTTTGAAGTACGATTGCTGAATAGCTCATTATAGGCAACCCCGATCTAGTCGGAACAGGAACATCCGAGAGCCGAGACGCGCTAATCAAGTGTGTATTATCATGTTAAATGGTCCCAAACAAATGGTGTATATTTTGTGCAAAGACAACCCAGGCAGACTGCATATAAAAACAAAGCAAGATATGCGAATATGCATAATAATAATGTATATTTGTCAACGCATTTGTAAGAAGCATGCTGGGATACGCGCAACCATTGCAGGCAATCACAGACGATACGAAACAACGAACAATTGGGCGGTACTACAAACGTGGAATCTGCTGCCAACAAGGACGTGGTAAAAAGAAACTGATTGTAGTTCACGCAAAGCTGACGCATACAGTAGGAAAATAGATAGTTCGCTTGCTTCAGAGATCCAATTCAGAAAATGTGATGTTGCATCAATTTACATTTTACAAAGTTGTGTGTTAGTTTACGTTTTAAATAGTTCAAGGTCGCTCTGGGGGGAACGTTCTAGTGCATAATCAGAGTGTTTCGCCATTGCATGGTAAAACTATTGCCGGAGGAATTTTGAAGTACGTCAGCCTTGGCGACAGAGGAGGGAAACTCCCGAAATTCGGCGAACGATTGGTCACCCTTCAGCGTGAGATTTTGTGGATTGCCGCAAACAGTCAAAACGTTGGAAATCTCGCAGATCTTTTGGCCGAGGCGAGGTTTCTTGCGTCCAATCATGGCAGAAAATTCCCTCGCACAACTGGTGTTAGTTGAATCAAGAAAAAACAGCCTCACTTGTTAAATGAGAAAATATCGGGTGATCTTATTTACTGTGACGAACAACGTCGAGGTGATATTTCTTGAAGAAGACTGTGCGTGGCCTCATTATTTTTTCTCTGGTCAGTGAAATACACAACTCTGTCAACCATTTGTTATGGTATTTTGCGATTTACTTGGGGTTTACTCAGGCAACCTTATAAACCCGTTCGTCTGATTATTTCAACGTCTCAGTCAAACCTCAACCATAAATGGACGGAAATGTTTACTCGCTGATCTAGGTTATCAAAAGCTGTCATGCGATGAGACAGTAATCAGGTTCCAAGTGAATTTGTCTGAATGGCAATTATAGGGTTAATTGCGTCAACTTATTTGTTCCATCACAGCATCTTGAACGTGGAGATAACATAAAACCTTACCGGACCCGAAGACGTCACGTTCAGCTCACATTCGGGCCGCCGCTTTGACCATCAGAAACTTTCTGACGAGAACGTGACCTCCCATCACGTGAAAAATTGTTTCAAATAAATGGCACAGGGAAACATATCCATTGCAAACGTAGACATATATCACAGGCCATCTGTGACTTGTTCTGTGTCTGTGTCCAGAAGTCGATTCAGCGTCAAGTCTCAACCGCAAAGCTGGAATGACAGAAGAGTCACTTGTAGCGGATGGTCCCATAAACAGCATCGACGCTGACCACATCAGGAAAACATCTGAACCGTTGTGCTTTCTGTCTCCGTGCAAAGCATATGTGCGTGCATCAGTTGTTCTCGTCCTCCCTGACACGGAGCATTCCGTCATCCACTGCGCGACTGAGCACCCGCAGCAAGTTTTTTGCGATATCACTTGATATAACCACAGTTATTGTCGCAGATATCAACGGGTGACTGCCGTTACGAGTATCCATGGTAGCAACACACGTATCATAAACACCCGAAGCATACTGATTAAATTTCGCAGGCGGAGTTTTGTACTTGAACAGATACCTGGAAACGTGAGCCGACGGGTAGTTGGATGTACATCGTACAGGAAGTCAGTTACAGTGCGGTTGTACTCCGAGGTAAAAATGCTGACGGTCAATCTGGTTTTTCTTCTAACACCGTGAAGGCGTGAGTTGCAGGAGCTACCACAAGGAATGTGCAGCTGAAAGTACGTCAGCTGAACTTATTAGCACGACATCTTGATTTGATATGCCGGCACATCATCTGCCACTCAACCTCCGTAGTATTCACACCCATAATACCATACTCCAAGCGTCCACTTCTTGAGTTTGTGTCTGAAACAAACGCGTGTTCATGTAAGCAACTTCTGAGTTCTTCGGTCCCCGTAACTTCCCGATCATCGTATGGATCGTTCAAACCTATAAACAACCCATCATCCCAAGTGGGATGCAGCATAAAATTGGCTTTCTTTAGAACCAACCGCAAGAATGTGTATCATCGCGCATCCCATCAAATTTATATATACATCATTTATCAACATGGGACAGTTAAGTGTCAAGTGAACACCTGGAAACTTTCAAGGAAAACCCATGTACAACACAACAAAGCTGACCACTGATATCTTTGATTTCGGTGCCGAATCAAGAACGTAGCAACTAACGGTAGATTGAGACGGGCACTTAAAGGCTGGCGGACATTTTTGTTTTGGAAATGGACGGCGTTCGAATTCCTGAGAGATACCATCGAGATATCACTAAATATTCAAGGTTGTCTAATTTCATCTTCATCTGACAGCATTTTTTCAGCTATGAAACACTTCCCGATGTGGGAGTGAGTGGTGTGTGACTAGCTGCAGTGAAAATTATTCTGACTGGTTAAAAATGCTGATGCTGTCTATTCAAAAGCAGAATGAAGGTTATGCTTCATTGCGGATAGTAGGGTGGTTAATTTCCCTTGAAGCTACAGATCGTATACATTGCACATAGGTGGATCGCCCGTAAAATAGACCTTATTTTAGACCACTGTTTGCGCCGTGGTATGGTGGAAAAAATTGAATGAACGACAGCGAAATTCCATAGGGAATAAAAAACGAAGTCAGGGTGAAGTCTCTAAGAATGCACGATATTCATGAAATTTCCAGTGTCAATGGGTAGGTATTTCAAGTGTTCCAAACCCACCTGACGGTGCAAAGTGGTGAAGTTGAAATTTATTCTAACGACGGATTGTTTTACCTGGTTGTCAACCATCGATCTTTGACAGTAGAACTGATAAGATGGAAATTACCCGCAGGGAGTGAAATTTGCCGTTAGACAGCGATAAACTGAGGAATCATCGGACGATATTTCCGTGGTGTCGCCCAGGAATGCAAAAGTCGCCGATTTCCATGACAGAGAGCATCAGGAGAGTTGAAAAGAGTTGTGTTAGTCGACCATGAATCGGTTTGTCCTTCATTTGGCGTCGAGATCAAAATTAGCGATGGTAGTTGTTGTGACGGTATAAATGTAGTATCTTGTGAAGAATTTTTTCACGTTTAGTTAATATTTGACCGATGTTATCTTATATTTCATTTTGGGTTATGGATTATTTTCAGGGCTTTGAAGATTTCTTTGAGGGTCAAGAATTTTCTAGCTTCAGCGAGTTCAAAATTTGCGATAATGACCAGTTATTTTTGCATGTAGAGTGCGTGAATGATGCTGACATCGCACTGCCCCTTCTGCACAGAGCAGTTACAAACCCCTCGCCAAGTATGTTATGATATCATTACCTATGCATGGTCAGTTGCATCCACCTCAAACACGGTACCAACTCCGACGTTGAAACGCAAACAGAGATTGTGTGCAGCTCCGCTAATCATTGATGCTACCTCTGAAGATGAGGTTCGCGTTGTTTCCCCACGTAAGCGGGTCCAAGTGAAATTGTTGGCGAATGATTACACAGACGTTACTGGCAACCGTAAGTGATACTCCATCTAACATGTTACATAAGGTTCAACTGTAGACCAGCATACAAAACAAGAGGAGGACTTCTACTGAAGCTGGACCGGAAGCAAGCAGGCTTCCTGATTTCTGACGCAATATTCCAGCTAATGATAACATGTGCATATAATACGCGTATTCCGACATTTCAGTATCGTTTTCACGTCGTGACTGTAGGTTCGTGACGTCCCTAGTAGCACGAGTGTTCCCTGAGTGTTCCCTGAGCGTTCCCTGAGTGATCTCTGAGTGTTCTAACTAGACACTTTGGGAACACTCAGGGAACGGTGGGGGAAAAAATGCGCGCAGCCCCATAAAGCGATCTGATCATATACCGCCCATTATCTGTTCTCCTACGGAGCTCAGTCAAACGGAAATCTAATCTCGCACAATAACGACGACGCAATGTTTCAATTCACGAGAAACGATGTAGAAGGCACATAAATAATAATACGTTATATTGAGCGCAATTTTTACAGCAACATCTGTATAACTGTAGCCAGTACGTAATTGAAATCACAGTGCAAAAATGTCGGCAACGAGATCGTCGGCTTCTTTCAATGCACGCAATCTGGCCTTCTGTATCCAACTTTGAATGGTTCCATTGACATCCGCGTGCGATACGTCGGGGTAAGCCTTCTTCATGATGGATTCTACATTTAACAAGTGATTAGTTTCGGTGACGGAAAATACCAACGATGGCTGCGGCCAACGGTGAGGAGGCAAAAGAGACGCGATTGTTCACTCCTCTCCAGTTTATCGTTTTCGCCACTTCATCCGTCAGTAATGTTATCATAACATTACGAGTGCATTCACCCATGGATGTGCCGCCGACACTGCTGAGAAAGGTCACCTGCTTACTGTGAATCGGAAAAGTCAAACATACCAGCTGGGTATATATTTCTGCTTCTTCCAGCTTCATATTCAGCAGCTGCATGTCCCCTATGGACTGCATGGGGAATCGCACGGGGAAGTGTGAAGTGGATGACGTACCGGGAGCTGCATGTTGGAATCGCAATGCATTCACTTCCAGCCGTAGGGCATGCAACTCCTCGCGGACTCGGATGTTTTGGAGAACTAAGTTCTCAATTACACCTGGTGAACACGGTGCATCTTAGTATTGAAAATACTTACCTTTTAACTCTCTAACTTCTTTGGCTGTGTCGTTATTGCACACTGCCTCACTGTGTGCTGCTGGTGGACTAACGATGGTGGAGCTAAATGCGTACTGACTGACATTTTACTAATAACATACCTGGAAGCAATAGGGCTGGAGAAAGAGGGCAGGTTCTCCAGTGACCCCAATGTCCATCGTGGTTGAGATTGAGACGCATGCGACATATTCTCCAATTGTGGTGGTGGTGGAGAATAGTCGATATCGACGCTGTACACTAAAGGTTTTCGTTTCTCCTCCACTTCATACGTGAAGTCAGAACGAACAATAGGTTGTCTGCAAATGTGACGTAATGCGAAATCACTGTACCTCTTACGTTTGCCACCGCGATCCATTACATCCGTGGCGTCCGATGATGGTATGTCAGACAACTGCTCCAGTATTCCTTGGTATTTGTAAGCAAGTTGCAAGTCATCTAGACAATGTTAGTAAAATCAAAAGCACATACCTGTTGCGCGATGCATCTTGACTTTGTACAGCTTCGAACCAGCGGGTGCTGTTATTCCACTCATGAGCAACTTGTGATGCTTCGTGGATGGCAAACCCGGCCAGAGCGCAAACCCTGGCTGCGTAATCCACGACCTGTGCACTATGCCCACGCTTTCGTCATCGAACTCAACAACCTGATACATCTGAAAATGAAAGTGTTCATTAGCGCAAACATTGTTTTGTTGCTCAAGAAGAAAGAATGCAATTAGGTAAGATTCATTCAACTGCGGAATTTCCACGTGTGCATGACTGGGTAAAATACATAATTGTCCTTTAATGGTAAAAGCAGTCCTTTACACTGGATACGTTCACGGTCCACCCAGCATGTGGATGTGGATATGCAGGAACACAGAAATATATAGAGTCTGCTGGAAGGCAACATCTTTTCAAAAAAATCGCAACAGGTTGCAAAACGCTGTATGCGAATGCGTCTTCCAGAGAAGCCGGTTATTACTGCGGGTAGTCCATCCACCAACACCACGTTGTTCGGCTTGACGTCACAGTACAATACACCTTCGTGGATGAATCTACCCTGTTTTTTCGCTGCTATCGGAATGAGTGTTGCCTTCGCATCATCCACAATTGCACTGTCATCTTGCAGCTGCACATTCATCCTTTCCGTTATCCGTCGGAAGATCTGCGAAGTGGGCATATTTGGTGATCGTACGAAACCGCGCAAAGTTCTCATGTACGACTCAAATGGGAACGCCGAATAAGAGTCCAGCGGTCCATGCAGTCTGACGTCCGCACACAAGTGGCTGACACAGTGGAAGTTGAACACCAGCTCAGATTCACCGTAGATAGCGGCGAACTGAACCAATGTTTTTCGCAACAACGACTCTACGAAATCCACATAGTGCATACACCACTTTGGACAGCAAAGTATGTATATAGAAACCGAAAAGTTCAGGAAGTTTTCGTAGATTCTGTCATCTACCACTCCTTTCAACACCACAGGGCCAATGTACAACAGGAATTGCCGAAATTCCGTTGCCTTCCAACGGTCGCAGTCCACAGTTGATCGACATTTCCTGGGGAACTCACAAGTCTGGGCTCCCCTCAGTCTCATCAACCTACTATTTATCTGAGTAATCTGCGATGATCCTAGACGGATTTTCCTTTCCGTTGGGCCTGCTCTCCATAAGTTCATCAAACGCTTCATCATTCCAAGGCACACCATGTGCATGTAATCAAGTGGAAAACATGTTATCATGTCCACATTCAACCTTTCAAAGGGTGATTGACCAACGTGGTGTTCTTCCTGACGTCGCGTCCTGAAGTCGTTGTTTGTTCGTGAGCGATAATTGCTGGGTGGGAACACCATTTTGCGGTTCACGTACACTCCCGGTGCAGTACATTTTTCGCAACAGTGGTAACCGGTGTGGTTTTTCACCTGTCGGAAAAAAGCTCGGGCTGGTGCATCACCAACTACGCAATCCAAGACGATTTGCACATGGCGGTTATATGTTGACAACAACAAACCATCTTTCAATAAAGTCGACAAGTCTTCTATCACGCTATTCAAATATTCTGCGACATTCACAGGTTTAGAAAGACCGCAGAATAGTCCAACGACGAACACTGGTGTAGAAGGGGATATCAGCCTTCCAAGGATGGGCCACAGTTGTAAACGTGAACTGTTGAAAAGGGTCAAACCATCAATATGCAGCTGAAGTCGCAGAATATTCACGTCTTCCGTCCATCGGCCGCGTACGGCGTTGCTTATGCATTCGGCCAAACCAAAGTGGACGTATTCTCCACCCTCGACGAATGTGCACGCACACTCCCGTGGTGTTCCCAAAAGAGTACGGGCATCCAACGGCAGCTGAGGGAAAACTTCTCTCAAGTGATTGAGCATAATGCCCACGGCTTTTAAAGATAGGCGGGCCTCTACAGCTATCGCGCGGACAATTTCCGCGGGTGTCCTCTTTCTCTCGTTCGTACCGACGACGTCATCTGAAATGATGATGGCAGTAGTGTTGATTGAAATTGTCGCATACCTGCATCCAGCGGCATACAGATAGTCCTTGTCATCACTGCTTGAGTAATAGTCGTAGTGGAAGGCTGAAGAACATAATCAGTGGACTTTGCTTCCGTTAAGGAATCCCCCATGACACTTTCCAAGACCGAAGAAGTGGTAGCAAGTGGACGTTCATCTAGATTTTTCAGTTCACATAGAAAATATCGCCTACCTTGTAAGTGTTGCAAAACTGGAGGAATCAGTTGTTCCTCCCCTGCAACGAAAACCGTAGGTGTATTAACGTTGCCTCCAGAACGCTCCTGCCGCGCTAGTTTGGCCAAACGATAAACGTTCGCACGCGAACAACCCCTCGGCCTTTTCGAATCATTAGTGCTCATTTCCCACGTAGCGAATTAAGCAAGATGGCTGAAATTGGTTCTTTGGCGCGGTCTTCATTAATGTGAAGTGGTTCGATAAAACAAAATTCACATGAGTGGCGTAGGTCTGCTCACACGTTTTTGAGTAGTAAAAAGGGTGTGGTTTATTTTTATAACCCTTCACACATGCGAAATGATAAACAAAACCTAGACACAAGGAAGTTTGGTGAGTGTTCTAAAAGGAACACTCAAAGATCACTCAGGGAACGGCTGAGTGTTCCAGTGTGCTATTAGGGGTTGTGACTGTATGGTGCACGTAGGCTGACAGTTGAACGGGTCACCCCAGATGGCCCCATGCGGTACAGTACTACACTTCTCGTTAAACCTCTTCGCTGTTCTGAGGACACGAAATTCCATCTCCTCGGTGGTCATGTGACTGAAAAAATTTACCGGTTGATTTTTTACCTTAAAGACAGAGCAAATTACGCCGTTTACGGTGAGCAGTATTTATTCTAAGCATATAACGTTGGCTTCAGCCCGCATCACCTTTACAAGTCATCAGCTGCAGCGCCTCAAAATTTCAGTGGTTTTCAGTCGCTCGTGTGGATGATCATAAACAGGCAAACTTATTTACTGTCGGCACCCGTTTCAAAGAATATCGAACGAAAAAGTTTTTCAAAAAGATGGTCTACAACTTGTACGGTGCATGATTGTTAATCATTGGTTGCTAATCCCCTCATCTACCAGATCGCAAAACCCCAGCTATCTCGTCAACTTATTTCGCTATTAAATTAGCGCACATCCTTGGCGTCCTTGATAAAAATCTTTTACGCAATAAAGCAAAAATATTCTTACACCACAATAGGCATATTTCATGCTTTCCTAAATATTCCGTCCACACTTACTCACGCGATATTCCAAACCCACATATTAACGATAAATCGACGACAGCATTCACTTCCTGCGGGTAAATTTCAGCAACTGACACTTGCGCGCAGCGGAATTATCCAAACTTGGTTTGACAAATCTTCATCAAGTCAAATAATGTACAGTGATTCCTGATGCGGTAGTCACGCGAGATTGGCAGAAGGTGGTATGAGACACTGAAAACCAAGATGAATTGGTTACAGGGCACTGCCTCAGCAATTCCGCACTTATGACGGGTCACTGCGTTTCCCTCACACTAATTCTCCCAAAATTACCTAGTTGCGTAGATATCTGTTATTGTATCCTACCTAGACAGCCTTAGCTTTTTTCAGTCAAAATTCGAGGTCTTGTTACAACTCTTAGAAAATGTGCGTGAAGCTTTTCAGTAAGGTTGATGAGGTCCAATACGTGTCCTCACAGTCATTACTATAAAGTTTCGGAGAACAGGTCTGCCTGTGTATTTACAGTTATACCCGCTGAAGTCGGTTGGCAGTTGTTAACCAGAGATGACCAATAGAAAATCTATTGCCGGGGACCACCTTTTAATGGTCCGTTTCCTTACATGCCCTGAAAGGACTAAATTGAACAGCCGAATTTCATGGTTTGTTGATGGGATAAATCGTTATCGAGTGGATTAACGCAAGGGGATGAATGCGTATCGGCAGCAGGTATTTACAAGTGGGTTGATATGGGAGTACATAAAGTTGCATTGAAAAAAAGTAAACAGGTTTATCGCCTTGTATAATGGCAGTCATACAGACGAACGTCCATAATTACGCATACCTGCATATGTGGGTTTCTGGATAGCTATTTGCGAATCATTATCATCCGACCATATGTGATTTTCTAGTCACGCATACACCCGTGAATGTAATCACAGATACCTCTCAATATTTTAATCTGTATCTGTTTGCTTGTGCGGCCTGCCAAGTACACAGACTTTCGTGCATCGAGGCATAGACGTCATGAGTCAGTTAAGATGTACCTTCAGGAATGCATGTAATGTTGGAGATATATAAACTTCCCGGGACTTGACTCGTGTGGTTGAAATAAATGCTTACATTATTTTGCGAGGCAATATAGAATATTCCGTCACATATTTTTAGCAATATTATGTGAAATTCCACCCAAACTTGATAAACTTTCGTTTCACAGAATTTTCCAAAATATTTTTCGGGAAGTAAACCTGCGTACACTAAGTGCACTGAAGGAGACGTCCGACGGAGGGAAACTCTGTTACTATCGGCATTGTGCATGTCTGTTTTGATTGCTCGGCCTCATTTTCGATCATCAGCTACGTCGGTCAAAGCTATCCCGGACATGACACTACACAGACACAGCGCCCCCGTGTGTGCAGGGCTATACGAATGCAGATGCGCCACGCACATACGCGTGCCGGCCGGCGAACAGTGTAGGTGCTAGTGTTTATGGGTAGGTCCTGACGAGTGTAGGTGCACATCTTGAGTTCGCGATGTGAAACATTCTAACGTGCGTGTGATTTCCTACGAGTAGTGGTAACGGAACTGTAGGCGTATACACAGGTTGATGTACCTTCCCTCGGTTGTAGAAAAGTTGTAAGTGAGAAAACCTGAAGTTGGAGAGACGGAAGTAGTAAGCTTATCAGTGCAGGAATCAGAACATTCTGGACTCCGGCCGTCATTTATCATGTGCAATGAAACAAACTGAATAAATAATAAACAATAAAATGAGCTAAATCAACGTGCCCCCGTTTGCACAAGTCTAAGCAACTTTCGCCTTGTGAAACTTAGCGACGAAACTAACGAAGTTGCACCACATCTCACTGCTCTCTAGCTTCATGTCACGGACGGGGCAAACGATCTTTAAAACGGTCGAACTAAACCAAACTACACCAGCAGCTGGGAGGAGCCATTGTTGAGCGCACTGAACTTTCTGACTGTCAGCTCATTGGTCAACACCGTCCGGTTGAATGATCAGGAGTTTCAACAGCTTCTGTCACGTGCAACGCCTTGGGAGTTCAACACAGCTTGAATAGTATTTCCTGAGGAAAATATATATGCATCGACTGCCTGGGGATGTGTGAGTGTGTGCCATTTCGCAGTGAGCCGACACTGCCGGTATCATTTGAGGGATATAGGGGTGACAGATGATCCAAGTATCCCCGGTGGCGCCGGAGGCACTGGCAGCCCCGACCAACCGTGCGGGCGAACTCACTCGTCAGTCTCAAGTTCTTACCACGCGAAGCTCACACACCTCCGCTTTTAACATGAACAGAAGAGCGTCCTGGTCCAACAGCAGGAGGCGACGAAGGTTTATGGGGATTGTCCCTCCCGCCCACTGCTGTTGTCATCAGCAGCTTCGTGCTCGTGCTTACATTTGCCACAGTCTCTGTTTCTTTCCCAGAACGGATCAGGGAAACTAGCCGGCCAGTGCGACGCGGCGACCAACGCTGGTGGCTCCTGAAGTCGCATACGCACCACTCGATACGGCGAATCGACACTGGTGTTTGTGCAGGGATTGGCGCCCTTCCACGGAATTTTTGCGAAAGAATCATGCATGCATCGTCAATTATAGGCGGATCAAACGGTACGTTCTTGAACCCTCAGTGCTAGCGCCCTTGTACAATGAACTCGAGCCCACACTGCATTTGTCGATGGTTTATCGTCGTGACAAACATGCGAGCGCCAAGGATTGGCACAGATTTTTGGCAGCACTTCGATCTACTAGTGGACGCAAGACACCGTTTACTAGTCGATTGTAAGATGAACGTGTCTGTCATCGGCACGTTGATCAACGCCGTTTTGACTAGACCCGCGTAGTATCCAACCATCATAAGCACTTACTTCTCCCACGTTGAGTGGCTTTTCATCGTGTTTCGACAACCAACGTCACTGCTACTGGTAAGTGATGCAGCATAGCACCACATCGTCAAAAGTGACTCACTGGTGGTCGCTTAATTCCGTCGTTTAGCAGCGGAAAATCGGGAAATAGCTCGCGTTCAGTTACAGTGCATGCTCGAGCTTGGTAGCCCCGTCAGAAGGCGCTGATCTTTTGCGTGGGATTGAGACTGAAGGAGTACCTATTGGATGTGACGTAGATGTCCAACGGGATACAGAAACCGATTGTTTTATGTAGAATTTCTCTCTAACTACCAGACCAACCATCAGAGGATGTCCGTTAGTGTGAATGTCCACTTTACACGATCCCTTATGTTTGTCTCGTCATTATTACTGCCACCGGAACGCTTTCTAAATGCCTTGCGTCAAGAAAGTTCGGGCTGAGACAATCCCGTTAGTCCTGGTGACCAACGTCAGTGGAAATATCGGCACAGTGACCTGTGCAGTCTAACTGATCTGCCTGTTCTCCGCTGCATTTGACCGGGTGGAACTTTTGGTCTTGAGAGCGTGGAATTGCATATCTTTCGGAATACATGCAAACTGGTAACGGCGCCGTAGCCTGTGTGTGCTTCTGCGAATCAACAGTAAACATGGCTCATCGACATTGCTTTTCAAATTCAGACTAACCGTGTTGAGAGTTATTTATGTTCCCTGACTGAATTTGGTTCCTGCTTTCCTGGCGGCTCGTGTTTACGAACACACCATAGTGCGGATGGTGCGACCACTAGTGCAGGTGAACGTAATCACAATAGACGAGATTTCTGTCTTGCGTGCTCTGTTTTCCGAGCTCATCTAAGTTTGTGAATATTGTGGCCTACTTGTGCAACTTGAATCTATGTTGGATTTTTATATGGCGTCGACCGAGTGATGTTACTGTTAGCAGAGGTCACTTGGAACTGGCTGTCAGTCTATGGGCAAACTTGGATCGCTCATGCATTCTATGGCCTAGCCTGTCGACTTCTGAAGTGCGGTCATGTGACAATCCGATCAAACTCTACCGCGAAAGTTTTTATCCCCGTATATTTTACTTTCCGTGTTCCTGAACGTTAATTGGGCTGTGACCTACATGACTTGTTTATCGCGTCGGTTTGATGGTTGTGCGAACAGTCATTTGCCGGTTATTGTGGTTTGCTTGAATGGTGCGTGTGTAACGCATTCAGCTGTCGTGTGATTGACGCCATTTTGTTTTTCGCTTGTGTAAGTTGTGTGCATGACTTACTGGGTCTCTGGCTCACGCTTGGTTCTGTTTTTGTTACCATTCTAGATTCTCGCTGTGCTCCCGTCCTTCAGAGAGACGCTGTTTGTAGCGACTATAATAAATGATATCTTGATATTCTCATTCATCTGTACATTTTCTATGATTTTGGTTTCGTACCTACTTTTGTTTTAGTCAAGCTACCCATTTTGTAACATCCTTCCCGAGGCTAAAATCACAACTCGCTCCGTGCCTCGTTAGCTTGACGTGTCTCTCTGTACTCTCTATTTTCCGGGGTCGGTAATAATATACGAAGTCAACGCGCTGAGACTTGGCTTTTCACTGTCGATCGATTGTCGATAGTGATAACTGACAGGGTTTCATTTTGTTGGATCAGTTCCAACATGCTCCTCAGTGCCTCCACTCCGTCGCGCATTACACGTGCGTCGCCTTTTTCGGAGCTTGGCTCGTCCCCATTGTTTTTTAATCTGTTGACTGCTGGGGAGAGCTGTCTTTGGTATAAATGCCTTGTTATGTGAGTAACACACCTTTAACCTTTACTGCACTAGTTTTTAGTCTAGTTTGTAGTACGACGTTCTGTCAGCAGCACAACCCTTCGGGCGACTCTGGAACCTGGGCATGTCGTGGTATTCGACCACCAGTCGTGGCATCTCACCAGGAAGATTGCTGAAAATACTTACTGATCTCGCAGTGTTATCATTAGAAGTGTCCTGGATTCCATTAGCAAAATCTTGGAACATGACAAGTCTAGCGAATCCTGTCAAATGCTCTCGAATTTACCGACATACAAGTGCAACCTATTCACGCCATCTTCCGGCCTTTCTGGAGTCTGGCGAACGTAGACGATGATTTCTCAAAATTACTGTAATCTGCCCACTAATCGTTAATGAGGTCAGTTAAATGCAAAGCCGACAGGTGTTCGTAACGAAATAAGGCCTAGGAAAAATTTCCCGATTGACCGTCTCTTGAGTGACTTCCAGATATTTACTTAAGACACTCAGAAGACACCAAAAGGACGGTCAAAATACACTCAAAAACGATCGTGCCACATGGGTAGCATCAGGGCGGTTCCGCCATCGACCTCGCCTCATCCTTAACGGATTTGGCTTAACCCAGGTCGTTCTAAAGTGAAATTCGGTTTATTGAAATTCAATCTCTGCATGCGTACCAGTCGTCTAATTGTCCTGTTGAGGATTTGATAATTTCCAACACTCCACATCCTGCTCCTGCAAAGTGGGAAACATCCACCAGCCGCGCTCTGTTTTGAATGAAATACCACAAGGTGAGGACACTGATGGTAAATACAGAAGTTTGGTCGCATGGATTCTGTGAACTAAGTCCCTTCCCGTCACTATTTGTTACCCAAAATTGGGAATTTCACACGGTTTTACGGGAGTTAAGCGTTGATGTCTCTAACTGACTTACTGATAGTGATGAGAACAATGAATGCGTATAAGATGATTTTATCACAATGTCAGAAGGCAACGTAAGCTTCGGACTACAACGCATTTGGTTTTAACATGAACAATGGGCTTGAAAATCTCATGTGGTAAAGGAAGACAATAAGAGGAAATGTGAATAGTTCGTTAACTACCAAATGGAATGGTACGTAAAACGAAACTTTTCCAATGTGGGTAAATGGGTGTCAGATATTGGGGTGCGTATATTTAACATATTGATCTGTTCACCATGAAAAACACAATCTGCTGTTTGGTATGGTGAGCACAGGATGTGAACACTGATTAACCTTCCGTGAGGACATGAGTCCCGTAGATCGTGATAATTGAACATTTTAGAGAGAGACAGCCGTGAACGACTTCATCTCCCAACACCAGGTCATCATCTGTTTACCTCGCACCTTACGCCAGTCAGCTGCAGCGTCAACAAGGAGTGTTCGATGTGGCAGACAACTAGCTGGCATCCTTGGTACACGACCTAACCATCTAAGCCTGTGCAAATGTAAGGACAGAGCAAAAGAACTCGTTTGACAACCAGAATAAAACACCCACTTCCTAACACCTTCGTTGCTTGCTCGCTGGTGCCACCCGATACGAGCGATTGAACCTAAACATCGGTGGTCGAATACCTCAGGACGGTTGACGTCTTCTGCCCTAAGCCGCCAGGTTTCGCTGCCGTAAAGTAACACAGCCCTCACTGTTGCCTGGTATACGCGACCCTTAAGCTTCAGAGACACCTGTATGTCGCCACATGTACCTCAAATTAGCGAACACCGCCTTAGCCTTAGATGTAAACGCTTCTGTTTCACTCCCTACACATCCGCCGCCGCTGATGTAGCTTCCCAAGTACACAAGCCGGTCAACAACTTCCACGGCTTCGTTATGACATTAAGTCTAAGTAATCACAACAACTTTGCAGAAGCATTTCGCACTGAGTTTGCAAAGTGCATTCCGAAGTACTCAACAGAAAGCGAAATGGCGTATGGCGGCGTTTGTGCTGCTTGAAAGTTGTCAAACCGCATTACCTTGTCATCAGCATAATCAAGGTCAATCAATCATTCACCAGGTAGGAGGTTTACGCCGACACCTTGCGAGTGCCGGAGACAATCCTCCATTATTTTGTCTATGACGAAACCGAACGAAAATGGCGAGAGTGGACAGCCTTGACGTATACCACTCCTGGTGCTCAAACCGTCGGTCAGTTTGTCGTAAACGTCAGTCTGAGCTAGATTATGGGAATAGAGCGTCGACGGCATGTTCACACTCTTGGTCGGTACATCTCCACTTAAAGACGATTCTAAAGGTGTAGATCAATCCAGTGAATCGAACGCACTTTTATAGCCGAGAAATGCCACGATTGTTGACCGGTGGTACAAGTGAAGTTGCTCCAGGTCTTGACGGAGAGAATAAATGTGACCTCAACATTCTGGCCCAGACAGAAACCTTGCCTTTTGTTCCCTATTGTTTCTCGCAACGAGTCAAAGAGTTGTACTGGATGTTAGAACCCTAGAAATGACCGGGGTCGAACTAATTCCCGTGGTTTTGCAAGAGCCTCCGATACCTCTCTTGAATACAAGAACTATTATCGCGTGACCCCAGCACAGAGAGATGATCCCGGTCATCCACACAAGCCAAAACAACTGAGTCTATGCCACTACTAACGCCTCCCCTCCATTGAAAATTGCCGGCAAGAGATCATGTAGACTAGCAACCCTATCACTTTTGAGAGCCGAAGTGCAATGGCAGACCTCAGTCTCAGCGGATGGTCTCAAATCTAACAAGAAGAGTGCTGCACTACCAGCTTGTGGTGACAACACAGTAGAAGTAGAAGGTCTGCTAAACCGACTCTCAGAGTGTTGCGCCTACCGCTTTAGCCTTATGGGCTTATTGTAGATGACTGTGCCATCCGTCTCCCTGTTGGGTTCACCGACAGACAGTCGCCTGGGACCATTATTACGGATCGCCCTAAAAGTTTGTTAGTGTACCCTGGAGCAACATCCGTCTCCATTTCCCTAACTTTTTCTACCAACCAAGCCTCAGGATCAGTCTCCAGGCTACGTTTCAGTTTCCTACAGATACCTCTCCTAGACTTTTTATGTGAACTACCAGGAAGAATGTTCCGTCTGCCTTCTAACAACTATAGGGATTTCTCTGAGATCCAATGTTTGTTCACCCCATGTACCCCGTGTCGCATGCCACGATACATGCTTCCCGAATGGCCTGGAAGATGTGAGCCCAGCAGCAATTTGGATCTTCCGAGTGAAAACTACTGAGGCAGTTTTCTAAGCTGTTTTGGTACTCACACGTTAGCCATGTTAAAGCCAGTTACTCAACAGCCAGTCGTTGATGTCGGCAGGATCGTTGCAGACGGAGGAACAAAACAACAGCGTACCAGTGTGTGCCTCACTACGAGCGACAATGCTGAATGAAGCCCCACCACCTACAACTAATGGCCATGTGGTCTCTCTGAGACTCTCTGAGACTCAGAGAAGGCGGGCACCAAGTTTAACAATGACGTGCACGATGCCCAAAATTGGTGCTGGCAAAAAATGGCCTGTGCTCAGCACACAGCTGCACCTATCACCCGCTGTTATCTGAGCGAATCGATGATATCCCAAGCCTGCTACGTAGACTAGATTCGGCATCACCAAGGCAGCCGACCTGGGCATTCATACCTCCGGCCAGAACAATTATGTCAGAGTGACGTGCAGACTGATAGGGATCAGCCAGATCCGAGTAAAAAGCTTTCTTGAACAGACTTCTGAAACTCCCATGTCTACAGCTGCCAAGCGGATGGCACAGTCTACTGTCATCAGAAATCCAGGTTAGTAATGTGGCTGTGGAGGACCTTACCGACTCCAGCCTGATCGGTTGTGATGGCTGTGGAGTCACCCGATGTGTGTAACTAGTATCAAGTAGGCAATGCGGGTGCTGTCATTTCCGTACGTTGACTATTGTCCTGAATTCTAGTCTCCAAGATTCAGCAAACATCGTCTTTTGACAGGTTTAACGTTCGTGCGACAGAGGCCTGCTGACCTATCTGTTTTAGCGTGCGAACTTTAAAGGCACCTATATTAATTTGCATTCCAGACCTAAACAAGAGACGAGGGGGGCCTGAATTTACTGACTGGACGCTATCATAACTAATCATGTCTGTTGTGATACTTGCGGAGTAATTACCAGGGAAGGAGGTTTGAAGGAGCATGAGGGTCAGATCTCATAGGACAGTAAGGAAGCGGTCAGCACTAACATGTTTTCGTCCATCCACCCTGCTGTTTGCAGCAGATAGGGCGACCCGATTTTTAATTGGAGACTGCTGTTGCCATATGGAATTACTGGTGTGATTATTCATGATTGTGTGTAGGCTGGAATACTGCCAGGGTGCTCAGACCTAGACATGAGGACGATTAGGGTCTTCCACCAAAACATTTGGCTCAAAGGCCTGTACCGCGAGGGAGCAGGTGAGTGGCGGTGTACCAGAAAATAGGTCAACCTTCTTCTAACCCCTAACCCGGAGGATCAAAATATTGACTTTCTTACGACCCCTTGGCAAGGGAAGGCAAGAGCGAACACAAAGACCACGAGCAGAACCTCTATCACTCAGGGGGGGACGAACGACACGGAAATCAAAACAAAAGTGTTGGTACCCAACTCTCGCAACTTAGAATCCCCAACAAGAAAGGGAAGACAGGGTCTTCAAACGACCTTTGTTTGCTGCTCATGTTTGGTACCGCCGTTGACGGCGATCGAGCTGCATTTGGTGGGTAGGCTTGTGTTTGCGATCGACCCACCTTCTCGGTTGCAAGGCTCTCCGCTCACTGCTCTGTCTAGGGGTTGACGTTGTTGAGGTAATCATCGCGAAAACTTGCTCTGTTGAGTACTTTAGTTCCTTACTGGTCCATCGTTTGTGGAATATCGTGGGCGAAGTTGGTTCTGACGACTCACCTAGACTTCATTTCCGACAATGAGATTGTAAAGGACCGTGCCGTTCCGATGGTCGACTGTTGCTACTGTGCAGTGGGGATGACCCGGACGATAGTCCCTTGCATGGACTAGATCGCCGACGGCAACTTATCGTCGGGGAGCTGCTGCCTGTTTTACAGGAGTTTTTCCACTGGCAACATTTCGTAGAATCTCGTCCTCAGCTTGCGGCCCATGAGAACTTCTACGGAGAAAACTCCACTAGAAATCGCCGGATTCGGGATGGTTCTGTGAGTGAGCAGGAATTTTTGCAGCACTTTCTTACTTGGTCCATCCCCGAGAGATTTCACAAGTGCTCTCTTGAATATGTCGACGGAGCGCTTGACTTGGCCGTTGGGCTGTGGGTGGTATGGTGGTGAATGCATATGTCGAATTGTTTATAAATGCAGGACTTCTTGGGCTGTATGGAGGTGGACTGTGACCCATTATCCGAGATAAGTGTTACCAGAAAGTCATGTTGGCCAAAAATCTGTCGTAGATTGTTCATGGAGGCTGTGGTTGTAGCGCGCGTTATCGGGACGACATCAGGCCATTTGGAGTATGCATTCATTAGAATGAGGTGTATCCCACCGTCGACTGGTCCTGCAAAATCCACATGTATGCGTGACCAGGGCTGTTTGGGTTGCTTCCATGCTTGAAGCTTCACACGCGGTGGGTTCTTGGTAGTCTCTCTTTAGCGACTGTCGTGCTTAACTAGGTCTTCGATCAGGTTGTCGTTCCCAGGCCAGTTGACGTAGGTCACGGCGATTACCTCCATACGTTCTGCACCAGAGTGCTTGGAATCGAACTCTCTGAGAACAGTTTGGCGTAGCAAAGTAGGAATGACGACGCGGTCGACAGGGATCAGGCAGGAGTCGACGACTGGCAGGGACTCGGGTCGCAGGTAGAACTGACTGAAGTCACTGGCTGGTGGAAGTGATGGCCATCGAGTTTAGACGCACGCAATTGCCTGCTGAATATGGTGGTCAACTTCTTAGACGAGTTTGACGTTAGACGCCGTAGTTGGCATTGCGCGAACGGCATTTAGAAAGGTTTGGCGTACATCGGCAATAACAGTGTCTTCTTCAACTAGGCGCCGGTTGCCGATGAGCCAAAAAAAATGTCAAAGTCATAGATGATGAGGATGGTGGCCCAGCGTTGCATTCGGCCGGCAGATTACACAGGTATGCACTTCTTTGAGCCGAGGATGGGAAGAAGTGGCTTGTGATCCGTCGGAAAGGTGAAACGGCGGCCGTTAATTATCCTGTAAAACTTCAACAGAGCAAAGATGAGCGCCAAGGCTTCCTTCCTGACTTGGTCTTAGTTTTCAGCATCTGGAGAAGTCTATGCAGCGTGCATAATGGCTTTCTCGGACCCATCGGGGAGGGCGTGGGAAACACAGCACCAGCACCAAATTTGGAGACATCTGCAGCCACAACGATCAGGAGGCTTGAATGGAATTGAGTCAGCAAAATGTCAAACCCCAACGTATACTTGATCCCTTAAAATGCTTGCGCGCATCCGGGAGACCAGTGCCAAGGCGAGTCTTTTCTGAGTAGGTGATTTAGAGGCGCTCTGACGTCGTGCAGCGAAAGGGAGAAGGAACAGTAACGACCGACGACTCCACGGAACGAGCGGTTTCATGAGACATTCTTCGAAGGTGGCATACGTTGAGTAGCACGAACGTTTTCAGGGTTCGAATGGCGACCGGCAGCGTTGGAGACAAAAAGGAAATACTCGATAAACGACACGTCAAGATACGGTCTGGTTGTGGCCTTGTCGGTTTTTAGGATCTTCAGTTGACCAAAAAAATGTGCTGCCTTACTGAATCGATGTACATCGTTGATTCGAAAAGACCGCCCTCATTATGAACAACGTCTCACGAAATGCTCTGTCGCTGATCCAAATAGCCTCTTCCGATTTAAAGCATCAAGTCGCAAGTCAAAAGCTAGAGTTCCGCAACTCTTAGACCCACCAGGCCTTGCTAACTCTGACACAGAATACGCTGATGTCCTGACTGAGTTTTACAGAAGTGTTTTCACGCAGTCGCTGTCAGCTTCTCAGGCTCGCCTTGACACTGTTATTGATAGTACTTGCACTATGGATATTTCCTCCATAGCGGTAATGGCTAAACACAGGTGCCGCAGGAACGGCTTTCCTAGTCCCGACGGTGTGATTCCAAAGGTCTTGCGTGGAGCGACCCAACAGCCTGCTGATGCACTTAACATACTGTCGTCGCAATCTGTTCCCGATTGAACAGTACCCACAAGCAGGAAACTTGTGAGCACCACATCCGTTGTCAGGGATGATAGGCGTAATTGTCCAAGTGATCGCAGATCATCTGCCTTGCTGTCAAGCGTCTTAAAAATTTGAGAGGTGTATGTATACGGCTTGCTTTATAAGCAACTCACCTCTTGTTAGTTTTCCCCAATGTGCAACATCGATCTCGCAAGGGCCATTCGTATACCACAGATCAGCTGATAGCCACCGATAGGTGAACCACGGTAGTCTGTACAGGGTGCGCGTAAGCGGTGCATTCCCTACTTGGAGGCTTAGCTTCAGTGAAGTGCAACAAGGTTCAGTTCCTAGCCCGCTACTATTTTTGATATTTATCAACGATCTTCATTTGTTGATCTCCCCCCTGTTATCATTGTTTGCTAGCGACGTCAAGACTGGGCGAGCCGTCAACTCTGCCGACTCTTAGTAATTGTCCCTTGATTTTTTGTTCTCTCTTCCTCTATAGGGCTTGCTTTTTCTCTTCGTTCGGGCTGTAACATTTGAACATCAATAAGGAGCACTGGTGTATGACTGTCTTTGATGATGACGAGGACGATGAAATTTTAGTCGATTAGTCTCCAGTGAACTGGCTTGGCTTGAGCGCTGCTGAATGTGGAGTCAAACATCCGTAGTTCTCCGAACATCACGTATCATCCAAACAGATACCCGCTTCAGACATTTCTTGTTAAGTAGAACCTAGAAACCACTGTTCCGAACACTATCAAGCTCTGTGAACGCTGAGGCAAATGCAAAGAAGGCTGACGACACCTTGTCATTATTGAAACGACTTTTTGGGCATTCCAGTCTTAGTGTTTTCAGCCTCTTTACAACAGTTTTGTTTGGCTGAGTCTGAAAAATAGAGCTGTAATCTGGCTACCATATTTTCAGAAGACAATTCGCTCTTCGAGGCTGTGAAATGTCGAGCCACTGAGGCAGTCCGGGACCTGAAATCTAGGCTCTATGAGGTTGAAACCTCTGAACTTGTACTCTCTTGAGTGTCGCTGGCTTATAGGTGACTTGGTATTAACATTCTGATAATGAATTCCCTGATCATCTGCATCAGTTGATGCTCAATATCGGAAATAGAACGACGCTGAGGGGCCACTACCTATCATTAAATGTCCAACATAACAATAAAATGCAGATAGCCTTCACTTCAATACGTATTTGCAAGGCCTGGAAAGCTTCACCTGATTATGTTGTTTCTGATGATTGTGCAATTTTCAAAGCGTTCATTCATATATCGCACGTTTTTCTCCTCCGTTCAGCCTAGTGCTGAAAGTCTGAAATTCTACGCACCGAGGTAAAGAGTTCTCAAGAGCCGCAACTATTTACTCCCGTCTGCAACCCACTGAACAATCGAAATTCTAATCCAATACGCATGAAAATTCTGTCCATCGAAACTGTTGTGGCTGTCCAAGTATTCGTTCCGGTAATTTGTTCAGTTGTACAATGGCGTTGTGATCCAGTCTTTTTTGAATATTTGGCATCGGTGGTTCACCCCTAAGCATTGTACAACGCCTCCGTGGAAGATCACAGTGATTGTCAGGTGACTCTCAAACCACACTCCTACTGAATAGAGTGGTTTTTGTTTAGAGAGACTTTTGACAGATGAGAAATGGGTTGACGAGGTAACTGAAGTTTTGTGATTTGGTAGATAGAAGAAATTTGCAACCAATGATTAATGAACGTGTTGGGAAAGCACTTTTCCCCAAAAAATTCGCCATATTTCCCAAGGGAAATAGATGCTTCGATTTTCAGAACTCGAATGCCCGCCATCATTCCGGAAGATTCGAGTTCGCG
The DNA here is from genome assembly GCA_008508345.1 of Paragonimus westermani. Lineage (NCBI taxonomy): Eukaryota > Metazoa > Platyhelminthes > Trematoda > Plagiorchiida > Troglotrematidae > Paragonimus > Paragonimus westermani. The sequence goes on along the minus strand of QNGE01004672.1, from coordinate 6,151 downwards.
CGCCCGCTTCTGATTGGCCCGTTCATTGTCCTAGTACCTAGGCCACCGACAACCTATAAATACACCCGTTTTGAGCCACTGTTTTGCCTTCGGGCTGAGCAGCAAATAAAGCTCGTTTGAATGCCGTCTTTTTCCTTTCTTGTTGGGGGGTTCTAAGTTGAGAGAGTTGGGTCCGAGTGCTTGCGTTCCGATTATTCGTATCGTTTGCGATATCGTTGCGTTTCATTCGTGATCCTGATACTGCTCGCGGTCTTCCTGTCCGTTCTTGCCTTCCTCTCTCAGGGGGTCATAACAGTTGGCGACGGTGTCACTTCTGATCAATGGCGTTGGAAGGTAATGACGTTAAGCTGCTGTTGCAGCAACAGATGAAGCTTATGGAGATGCTTGCCCAACGGTTGTCCAATACAAGTATGGGCCAACCCGCACAATCTGGTGGTGCGCAATCTGTGGACAGTTTGGCCATGGGTATCTCCGAATTCGTCTACGACCCGCATGCGAACGT
>QNGE01004671.1:42455-57242 GCA_008508345.1 Paragonimus westermani | reverse complement strand
GGAATGTGTCAGTTATGAATGTCCTGTCCAAATTGACACCTAAAACCTCAATTGACTAACGGCGATAGGCACTGCAAAATGGAAACATAAGTATAGCTCGTGAAAACCATTTCGTGTGTGGCCATGAATGGGGCAGTGGGTACTTTTACATGACGCTGGAAAGTGCCGTTTCTTCCTCATCCTGCCGGCTGTTCACGTTGTTTGGTCCACGTTGTCGCAGTCGACGCAGGTGTAGACCGGTTGAGACTTACTGTAGCTGACACAGCAGTGGTGGTATCAACCGCACTTTCATACGGACAGCCTGGCGGCGTGTCTACTCCTATGCGAAGTGTTAATAAAAAAGCTTGTAGAAGTTTCCTTTTGAAATCTACGCAGGTCTTCAACATACTCTTCGAACTTCTGAAACTTCACTTTGAATATCCTTCTAAAGATGTTCTCATTGTTCACCGCCATGTTGATTCAATGTACGAAAGTGATTTACAGATAATGGGCCATTTAAACACAAAGTTGTCTGATGTTATGATATATGATGTTTTTTAGCTCTTGCCTGGAAATATCATTTGCACCGTTTTACTAAAGCTCCAGATCACATTCATTTCATCAGAGTGTTCCAGTTTTTCGTGTGCAAAGGGAAATGCACTTTCGGTTGACGAGATAGCTGAGGTTTTGTGATTTGGTAGGTAGTAGGAGTTAACAACGAATGATTAATAAACGTGCACAGTGTAAGTTGTGGATCATTCCTCGTGACTTGTGCGTTCGACATCCTGTAAAATAGGTGCCGAAAGTTGATAAGTCCAAGTGTTTATCCCTACGTGTAACTGAAAATCACTGAAATTTAGAGGGCCGTGGGTAAGTAGATGAGGCTGCAGCTGATGACTTCCAAACATAATGCGGTCGCAAGTCGGCGTGATCTGCCTGCCGTATATACTGCTCACTGTAATCGGGCGTAAGCTGCTTCGGCATTATGATAACAAAGAAATCGGCAAGTTTGTGCAGTTACGTGACTCCCCGGGAGATGGAATTTCATGTGTTTTCCAAAAGGTAAGGTGGTGAAACGCAAGTAAAGCATTCTACCGCATTCCTGCCAACACCAATTAGGGATTCAGTTTGAGGGTGAATTAGGGCTGATTTTGAGGGAGTTAATGGATGGATTCTTTTGACCGACAGTGTTTCGGTTGCTGAAAATGTATCTATCAGCCTGTGAGCCAGTATGCTCTTTATTCATAGAATACATGAAGTACTTAACACAAAGGAATTACACTAAACCCCAGGAAGTTTTCGTTGTACGTATAAACTAGTTCCCAGTCCGTTACCATTATTAGGGTTGCGTTAGGGATTGTGTTCCAAATCCCTAAAAAATCCCTAAACAAACTTCTGATTAATCCCAAGATCAATTCGGGACTTGTTGAGGATTTGGAACACAATCCCTAACGCAACCCAACAAGGGTAACGGACTGGGAACTATTTTATACGTATAAAGAAAACTTCCTGGAGTTTAATGCAATTTCTCTGTGTTAGGTGTCTCAAGTATCCATAGTCGTTATATACTTGCTATAAACATCATCAGCATACTGCTTCAACTCAGCACCTGGCGTGTTGTACTTGAAAAGGTGCCTCGAGTCGTTCACTTCACTTTCCGTGGTCCGATGAATTCTTGGATGTATGTCGTACAGCAAGGCAGTTACGTCGTGTTTGTGCGCCAAAATGAAAGAGCTAACAACCAACCCGGTTGTTCTCTAAACCACGTTAAAGCGTGATTAGCATCATGTATCGCGGGAAGTGTGCCATGGGAAGTATGTGAAGAGAACTCACTAACCACTTCGTAATTCACGGCTCTGGCTCTTACGTCCTTTGTGTCTTATACATCGGAACGCCACCTACCATGTGAGCTCAACGGCAATCACACTCACATAATCCTATTTCAAGCGTCCACTGCTTGATTTCTTGTTTGAACCAAGCAAACAGAGAGCACTGTAATCCTTCATGTATCTATCTAAGCAAACTCTGAACTCGCTTGAGCCAACAAATTCCCGATCCTCGAAAACATCTTTGAAGCCCTGTAAATAACCCATCACCTAAAGTGGAAAGCAATATGAAAACTAATCACCCCGCATTAGGCCAACAGAATATGTATCAAGGCATGACCCATCAGATTTATACTTCATGCATCATTCATCGACAAACGACGGTCAAATACAAATCACACGTGAAAAACTTCTTCGCAGGATAGCACATTCTCACAATCACGACAACTACCATTGCTAATTCTGATCTTGACGTCAAATGTGTTAGGAAGCGCATTTCCTGACGAGACAGCCAGGACGCATCACGCCACGTCGATCGACCGGCCCAGCTAGGGTGCTATGGTCGTGGGTGGTGGTATGGTCTCACTCAGCAATCAGATTGCAGGCGTGTGGTCGAACACCTGTGCGCTGTCTGGTCAGTCTGTTTTCTCGTGTCTGCCCTCTGGTACCCCCTGTAATGTGACTTGTTCTGACTCCCTGTCTGCCATCTATGACTGTCTCAATTGATTCGCTTCCTGTCTGTCGCCCATTTATGGTAATCGTTAATCCTATAAATCTGGAGCTTCTGTGGTCTAAGTTTTGTCTCGCTCGTTCAATAAACAGTGCAGCCGCGTCTCTTCTGATTTCTCGTTTTTGGGGTCGAGCGACTGAGCGCAAACCGAAGGAGACGATCCAATAACTGGCGACTTCGGGTACTACACACGTAACTCACGCGAAAAGTGACAATCTCGATGGAAGAAATGAAACTGATCCTGCAGCAGCAACAGGCACAATTCGATGCGGCTCAACTGAAATTAATCGAATCACTGACGCGCAATTTATCTACGATGTCAGCAAATTTAAACGCCAAACCGGGTTCAACGGTGGTAGCAATCACCAACAGCATCAATGAATTTCTTTATGATGCTGATGCCGGAGTAACATTCGAATCCTGGTTCGGCCGATACGAAGATGTCTTCCGAGTGGAGTTGGCTGACATGGATGATGCAAGGAAAGTGCGACTGCTTCTTCGCAAACTCAGTACGACCGAACATTCAAGGTTTACTAATTTCATTCTGCCGAAGAAACCTCGGGATCTTACTTTTGGAGAAACACTGAAGATACTGACGAATATTTTCGGAGAGCGGTCATCATTGTTCAACATCCGGTATCAGTGCCTCATGTTGGTGAAAAATGAACATGAAGACTTTGTCACTTACGTCAGTGCAGTCAACAGGGAGTGTGAAAAGTTCAAATTGAGGACAATGACAGAGGATCAGTTCAAGTGTCTAACATTTGTCTGCGGTATACAATCCACCCATGATGCTGATGTTCGTACCAGAATTTTGAACAAGATTGAATGGGATCCTGAGATGACTTTGGCACCTGTGACAGCGGAGTGCCAACGGTTGATCAATTTGAAACATGACACGGCCATGATTGAAGAATCGTGGTTACCTGCGATCTATACCGTTTCGCAGCGGTCACGCAACCGAGGAACTGAGAAGCAAGGTGAAAAAACCTTATCGAGGCCCCCGACTGCATGTTGGCAGTGCGGTGATTAACATTTTGTGCGGTTCTGTCCATTCAAGCACCACAAATGCCAAAAGTACTGCCGTTCAACTCAGTCTTCCAAAATTCCGCCGTCGTTTTCACGGAACCACCAAAAGAAATCGAAGGCTACATTTAACCCCAGCTTTGCTGCACGCCAAAAGTACGTATCGGTAAAAATTAACGGCAGTCCGGCACGCCTACAGCTAGACACCGGTTCTGACATCACGTTAATCTCGCGACAAACGTGGAAGAGTATGGGCCGTCCGACGTATAATGAAACAGAACATTCAGCTTTGAATTCATCTGGAGAAAAACTGGCACTGATTGGTGAGTTAGACTGTGATATTGAATGTAGTGATATCCATACAAGTGGCGCAGTCTATCTTACCTAACATTCGCAATTGGATATTCTGGGCTTGGATTGGATTGAACGTCTGAAACTGCTGGACATGCCACTTAGCCAGCTGTGCAGACATGTGAAGGTGCCGGAAGGGAAATCTCCAGCTGAAGCTCTGATAGGACTCAGACTGCGAACATCGGATGATCTGCTATATCCTTCCAGGCCACCGGCGGCTAACAGAAATTTTCCTATGGAACAACAGTTCAATAGAGAACACGGAACTCAGTCCCGTTCCTTCGAAATCGGTCGACCGGTACTTGCCACAGACTACCGGGGGAAAAAGGTTGCATGGACATCCGAGATAATTCGAAGACGTCAAGGCACAGTACTATATGAAGTTCAGGCTGACACACACACATGGGTGCGACATGCGAACCAGATCAGATCGTCTGGGGGACAGATAGCCCATTCGGAGAGTCGAGGCTTGCTGCTGGAAGAGCTACTGGACAACGCCAAAGGTCAAAAGACACGCCTGAGACGCATAACGTTGAGGCTCAAGAGAAGTCACCGAACGCTGCCAACACCTCGAAGATCAAGCCGCACGAGGACCGCTGTGATACCACTCCAAGTGAATCCTCAATCGTGTACGTACGACCAACGAGCTCGAAGGGGAGGTGTTAGGAGGCGCATCTCTCAACGAGACAGCCAGGACGCATCACGCCACGTCGATCGACCGGCCCAGCTAGGGTGCTATGGTCGTGGGTGGTGGTATGGTCTCACTCAGCAATCAGATTGCAGGCGTGTGGTCGAACACCTGTGCGCTGTCTGGTCAGTCTGTTTTCTCGTGTCTGCCCTCTGGTACCCCCTGTAATGTGACTTGTTCTGACTCCCTGTCTGCCATCTATGACTGTCTCAATTGATTCGCTTCCTGTCTGTCGCCCATTTATGGTAATCGTTAATCCTATAAATCTGGAGCTTCTGTGGTCTAAGTTTTGTCTCGCTCGTTCAATAAACAGTGCAGCCGCGTCTCTTCTGATTTCTCGTTTTTGGGGTCGAGCGACTGAGCGCAAACCGAAGGAGACGATCCAATAAAATGAAGGGCAAACAGATTGACGTTCGACTAGAACAAGGCTTTTCCACTCTCGTGATTCTTTTTCTCTTCGAAATCAATGTTTTTTAAATTCCGGAGTGATAGCACAGAAATATCACCCGGTATTCAATGATTTCTCATTTTATTGCCGTTCAACAGCAGATTTTATTGCCTACGGATAATTTCCGTCAGAAGACTTTGAACTGTGGCAAACGCATTCAGTGTGGCGGCTTTCACCAGGCTTGTGACACTGCGTTGAGAAGTCCGGAAGTGTCTGTAGTGTTAGATCCTGAATTCGTACGCCCAGAGTTTCCCCAACCTTATGCTACCGTGAATCGGAAGTCGCAGGGAGAAAACGATGAATCTGCAAACAAACTTTATTTATTGATTTACTCACCGTTCACAACAGACTCCAATGTAACAATTAAGGGATGCTAGGGAGTTGGACGTGAGAGCACCTTAAGCACAACCGCACAGTGTAACGCGCAACCGAAACCAGCGAGCGCGCACGAATTGACTTTGGGTTGTGTAACGTGGCGTGCTGCTGTGTTGTCGTTGCCGTTTTAGATTTCGTTTGTGTAAGTCGTGTGCATGGCTTACTGGGCCTTCGGCTCATGTTTGTTCGTATTGTTTCTCTTTTCAGAACTTTCGTTCGAACCCCTACTTCGGAAGAGCGTTGTCCCCTGGTGCGTCCACGTTGCCCGAAGGTTGGTCCGCGTAGTCACGGGCATCCAGAGTAGAGTCGGCTGGCCTGCATGTTACACACAGCAGACGCCAGAGTGGAAGAGGGCGTCGACGGAAAATACAACTCGACCTTCAGAATTCAAACAAGCGTTAGGCTGGTTAAGCGGCCTTCCTAACGGTAATAGCTCAACATTGTTATCCTAGTGAATATAACCTACAGGAGTAGAGATAGCGTGAATTCATTACACAGCTGAGAGCATAACTGCGATACTTATGCCGGCCCACTAACTTTGATGCTAGTAGGTTGTAGTAAGTTTACATATACAAGGTAATGTGAACAGGCACGATGGTACTGGCAAGGCAAATCTCACGTCGCGGGGAGTTTAGAATTTTGGGGACGTCGAAGGTGATCTCACTACATGTCTCAAACGAGTAGAACGATGACGGATCTCTTCCGTCTCCTCCGCCGTACAGCTTAGTTGCAGCCAACACCTGTTTTGAATAATGCGGTAGACACCGCGCGTTCTTTGTTTCCGGTCATTCTGTTTTAAAGCCATTGGGACTATAGCAGCTCAGCGTGTTAATAATAGGCTGGCGGAGATCAAGTGGAATTGTTCGACCTGTCATGAACACGTCAAGACCAACTGGCTCAAGTCGTTTATCATTAAAAGCCTTTGAACATGGCAAAACAGTTGAAGAGTTATGTTTCAAAAATGTTCAATAGAAAATGCAAATAAGCTTCACAACTCCATACTCTTCAGACCAACAATAGGTGGGCCAGACTCAATAAAAAAGGAGCGTGTATAAGTAAGGGATTGCGCAAATGTCAGTGAAGTTCTGCAGTTGTCGAAACTAGGTATAGCATGCCCAGTAACTCCTTTGGCGAAAATGTCAGTGGCTCCAAGGTAACAAAAAGTTCAACCCGTTCCGTGCAACCATCTAAAATAGAGGACAACGCTATCCGTGTCAGTAATAAAGAAATGTTTAAGACCACCAATAATAGTAAGTGCTTATATTGGATGACCCACGGAATCCATAGAATTGATGGAGTTTCCATCAACAGCAAGGAGTTGAAACTCGAATGAGAAACTCAGTTTCCACAGGTGAATTTCAAAGCAACAGTTGGTGCTTCTAAAATGTATGGACTAAACAGTTCTTCTAAATACGGTAGATGCCTTAAATGTAATGTATCGTGCTACAGTTACGGCATCTGGAATTGCGGCACCAGCAGAGAAGTGGAGAATTTTCATGACTGCTGGACTCACAGTTATCCGAATGGCCGACAGACTGGATTGAAATGGCGTGATTCAAATGCTGCATTCCTTCGGTAAGCTACATTATGTAAAATTCCACTGCTGTTAATCCGATCGCTGCCATAATTTTTGGTGTCCACAATGAACAGTATTGCACTTTAATGATGCAACTTTGATGACGCGCTTTCCCAGTCAAGCTGTTGATTTGTAATTTTCGCCTTGAAGTTGAGAATGCACCGCACTTCGTGCCTCGCTAACTTGATATCATCTTTCTGTGCAGTCTATTTTCCAGGGTCGATAATAATATACAAGGTGGACCGGCTAGATCTTGGTTCTCACTGTATTGCGTTCTTCATTAGCGAGAACCAGACTGAGTATTATTCTGTTGGACTGTAGTAACAGATCATTGGCATTATATAACAGAGCGAGGTCTTCGTTCGCCGCAGTGCAACATCTCGAAGGTTTTCACAAAAGACTTTAACAGATGGGAGGGATGACCTATCTGGTAGCGATAACTCCTGCTAGAGACCATGGTAATTATTCCGGCAGTCAATCTTTTCCTTGTCTGAATTTTTATCTGGCCACTAAATTTGCACCTCATAGCTCGAGTTTGAAGTCTGATTATTGGTGCGCCAGTGCTCTGATTTTCAGTTCCTCTGCAAAAATATGAACTTTCGTACTTTCCTCAACTTCTGCTTTGGTAAGCTGAACAAAGATGAGCGGAAGATGCTTCAAAAAAGTATACAGAAGTGAAATAGAGGAATGAGGAATTGCTGGAGTTCTAGACAAATAAACTGTACCCAAAACAACATACATAAGGTGACGCGATGATTTCTTCTCAGCGTTCACATCTTTAGAAGTAATAAAAGAAATTCCAAATCGTCGCAAGCAATATTCGTCAGTGCGTGAATTTGAACAGAAGACGGAAATCCCCGAAGCGCGAGAGTTCACCATGAGAAAACTAGTGGCGGCAACACCAGATGTAGCTTTATCCACGCAGTGGTAGCGTGGTAATTAGATTTGAACGATACAGGATAAAGATCGAACGTATAAGAAGTGCAAAACACTAGCAGACACAATAACACAGAAGGTATATTGTAGGCATGCATGTTTTTACTTGTACAAGATATTAACATAATGAAACAATTGCATAACAAAAGGAGACAAGGCATATCAGTCATCTGTATCACAGGTAGTCGCAAATGTGTTTTGCTCCAATCTGGAGCTATCTTCCATGCAATAGTGTAGTGGCCCAAACGAGTCTCTGATTAGCTAAAGTAAATGCAGGTGTACTTCACTAGGTTATTGGTGGCAATAAAACGAACGAACACAAAAGGAAAGTTACAGGGGTTATAGGAAGTTACAGTTATAAAAGAGTCTGACTCACAGGAGGGGTTCCAGATGACCACCACAATACTCCAAATTACTAGTATCCGGGAAACAAAGATATTCCGGGATTACTGTGGGAAGCTGAAACGCGTTCGGAGCTGCGGCGATGTTCGGTGTACAAGGAAGCAAAAAATATGGATGAGATTAGTGTAGTATCGTCAAGCAACTGTGTGACAGACCGGCGTGCGTGCGCAGAAATTTTATTGTAATGCAAAGGTCATTTTAGTCAGTTCGAACGACATGCAAAGATGACGTGAAAACGTTGTTGTTCAAGAGTGAAGCATCGTTAGTGAACAAAAAATCTCTACAATAGCCATTACACAACAAGTTGACCTGCGACTTTTCCACCGTCATGTATTATTTTACTATTTTATTGTGCCTATTAGTAACTCTATATTGTTTAGCTAATCTTGCATAAATACTGCCTCAGATACCTGGTGAGGTAATAGATAATGTGGATGACATAGTAGTCAAACAACTAGGTGCAATGTAGCACCGCAATGATTTCGACTTCTCATTTTTTGTAGTTCTAATACATCATGGTGGTTTGGACAAATCAATGCTATGCTCAGAACTCAAGGTTGAGTCACAGTCATTGATGTAATGGTACGTAGTTCACATAACCCCCAAGGGAATTGCGGAGGGAGCTGGTGGTGTCATCCAAGAAGCACCTGTCGAATGCCATTGCTAAAATTCAAAAATGGTCTCAGTAAAGAAAATCAGACCGCCAGAGCAAAAGAATTCAGAACAACTGTTTTTCAATGTCGAACTGACGGTTCATAAGTCGCCAGGACCGTTTTGATATGTGAAAAAGTCGCTCAGACTCCGAGAAATAAATCTATTTCTTGATAGCTCTGGTTGGATTATCTGTCCTTGACTACCCACAGGTGGTAAGCGTCATTTGATTCCATAGCTTCCATAATGAAACTAGCTGACGTAGGAAGGTGTTCCATCTTGCTGGCTAGTTCCGGTCGCATTTCTCACCTCACCTCAACAGCGAAGTGGCACTTTTCCCGGGCAACGAGCTATTTAGCTGGAGCTATCATCATGCCGCCCGTGGTCTTCGAGCACTTGAGAATTAGGTCTTTTAAGCTTGTGAAATCATTCGGTGGTACAAATAAGGAAACCTGGATATGATGCATTTTCAAAACCTTTAGCCGCAAAACGGATGGGCCATAACGAGTAACAACAAAGGTGCAATCAAGTGGCTTGGATTGTTCGTTAAAGATCGGAATAGTGATTGGAATGGAATGACCAGTTTTACCTCGTACAGTTACAGAGCAAGGACGTGGTGTGTAATTCGGACAGAACTGTGGTAAATGTCTTTGTGGTATAATGGATTCTACACTATCGGTGTCAATAATGACATCATACCTTGTGCCAAGTAATGTGAACAGGGTGTGAAATAGATGCCTTGAAGTAGATGAATCAACTGTTAAAGTAAAGGACTTCATGTTGTCGCATATAGCATCGAATTCGTTTTGATCAGTTTCTACAAACAGACGATTTCTGTTCAACTTCCAGGCACCTTGTAAATGACCTGGTTTTTCGTACTTGTTGCTCATAGAACTGCGGAGAATGCATGTGTACCTGGAATGTTTTTTGCCACATGAATCACAATGCCCGAATCTGGCATACTTACATAAAAGAATCGTAGAAACGTTGTGAGGTTCTTAAGTTATTTCAAGAATAGATTTGAAAGATGCTTACCTTCAAATACCACTTGATAAAGTGTCAGGCAGTTTGACAGTGATTAACACACCACTCGAATCGCGTCGGAAATAACTTCCATCTTTTTTTCAAGTGTTTTACAATGAATACAGTCATTAAATACTCAGATGGCATTAAAACCCAACAAGATGATGTAATTGTTCATGCTGATGATAAATTTATTCATGGTTATCTCCTCTGTTCTTTGCCAAGGTGATTGTTTAACCTCAACATGGCTATTGGCTGGAATAAGTGTAATTTTTCAGTTTCTTCTTCCTCGTGCCTTGGCTATGTTGGTTTCACATTAGATTCATAATACTTAGCCTCATTGGTGACAGCACTTTCACTAATCGATTAACACGAACTCCATTCTGTCCTTGGCGTACATCAGTACTATTCAAGGCTACATGTTTGTCCGATGTTACTCCCAGGGACGTATTCCGGTCCACCAACCATGAAAAAACCTCACCTTTTATCCATAATCATCAAACTACCGCTGGTTTAAAATTGTTCCCTTACAAGGATCATCCAATTAAACCTACTGATGCCTCTCCCACTGAAATAAGAGCGATTCCTGAACAGTATGGTAGACCTGTTATGTACATTTTGCATTGTTTGTCTAAAGCCGAATGTGGATATTCTTATACCCAGTGTAACATTTGTATTGTATTGAATTGTTAAATAGCTTCACAAATATCACTTTGGGCTGTTATTCACTAATGCAACGGATCATGTTGCTTTGGAAGTTCTGTATCATTCTAGTAAATCGCCAACAGACTCATCCACTGTCATGGTGGAACAGTGGAGCACCATTCTCACTCCTTGTAATTACACGATTACTCATTGTAGTGTAAAAACAGTTGTCCATGGTGAGTACTTGTTCAGAATTCCAATGTTGGATTCAAATTTCAACACCTCTGATCATTTGTTATTCCAACCATTTCCAGCAAAATGGAATACACTTCCACACAGTGATCATACATAATTTGGTTGCCATTTCTGCTTGGGGCGTGGCTGTACGTAATACGAGTGACGTCGAGTTGCTCTATTTCGCTGTCGTCACGACAGTTTGTTCATTATTTCGATTGGATTACTGTTCTGATAATCACGTTGTAATTCCACTGGCTCAGAAGTCTACCGTCTCTGCGGGCTAACATTCCGGACACTTGAGAGTTGATGAGGTGAAGTCGTTTGGACGCCTATCTTGTTGGTGGCTGGAATCAGAGGCAAATATCGAAAGCGTTGTCAAAAATTGTACAAAATGTGTACATAATATTCGTACGAAACAATCACGATGGCTTCAGTAGCTTGTCACACTTGTTATAATCTACGTTTCAACCACCTCGGGAGTATTGTTACACTTAAAAAATTCCGCAGAGTTCATGCTGGACACTGCTGTCTCGTTCTGGGGAAATACAATGACCTAATGATTTTTCGTTTGCTAAAGACGGCCTGAAATTCTTCTAACTTCACCACCGAATACAGACTTTACGCTCTGTGAAAAGTGTTCTGTTACGAAGGTGTACCACCGCTGCGTTGTCACCGGTAACGGTACTCACTTCGCCGTCAATTCTCTAGAGGGCTGGGTAAAAGGACCAGGATGTTGACCTTTATTTACTGCTCCGGAACACCAACAGTCCAATGGCCCTGCGGAAAATTTTGTACGCACATGGAAGTTTGTCACCGCATTCTAAAACAGAAATTACTTCTTAATTTGTGAACGGATTGTTTTCATACGATACAGAACCACACCACACACCGTAACTGGAAAGATTTCTGCAATCCTTTTTAAATCTCGTCCCTAATACACAAGTTTCGATGGTACAAAGACAGCTGATGTTGTTTTTCAAAGGCGATGAACTGCCTCACGCTACTAAAATAGTTGTTTACTTTAACGGAAATCGCACTGTCACTATTCTTGACTTGGAAGACTTTCCCATCAAAAACGTTGACCAGATTCGGTTCATTACTAGAGGTCAGCAAATTGAGAGGATTTTGACCACTTCGAACGCCAATCAGTCCTTTATAAATAACTCTGCTGCACTGGAAGGAGATGGCATTTTAAGGGTACATGCTACCCCAGAAAAACAGGAATGGCTTGAAGTATCGGTAGCCAGAAGGTCTGAACAAGTAGTGTTAAATTGCCACTAGCGTGTTAGAATAGTGCACTTAGTAACGCATAATCAACAATTCTATTAACTGATGCACAGTAAGGGAGTTTGGTTTTTACGTGAATGGAATATCACTTTCATAAATAACTCTGCTGCACTGGAAGGAGATGGCATTTTGAGGGTACATGCTGCCCCCGAAAAACAAGAATGGCTTGAAGTATCGGTAGCCAGAAGGTCTGAACAAGTGGTGTTAAATTGCCACTAGCGTGTTAGAATAGTGCACTTAGTGACGCATAATCAACAATTCTATTAACTGATGCGCAGTAAGGAAGTTTGGTTTTTACGTGAATGGAATATCACCTACACATGAGCGTAGCTGCTACATTCCCATCGATTTTCCAGGTCGGCCTATGTTTGAAAAGAAGTTCTAGTCATCGCCATGGCAAGGATATGCACCGCTGACAAGCCCTAGCATGAGTGAAATTCGAGGGATTTTTTAGAAAGCAATCAAATGGAAAGTTTATGAGAATGCGACGGCTGCGATCACTTGTCAGGGCCGTTTGATGTACAACTCCGATAACGCTTATCCAGGTGATCGGGTTGATGAGACTATCATCCAAGTTCAAAAAACGTCAGAAATGGTGACTGAAGGGATTTGAATTCACTGTCTGACAAAATTACAAAGAAGTGTTTCCCATGCTTGAGTGCAAATTAGCCGGATACGAAAGCTATGTAGCAGAAAAGACGTTCAAAATGGAGCAATCTACCGCGAGTCTGCAAATCACCATCAGTGAACGGGAAATGAGACAATGAAAACAATAGGGTGCAGATGAATTCGAGAGTACGTCAAAAATACCGAGAAAAAATGTTTCATTAAATGATTAGTGACGGTTGGTCGGAAAAAAGAAAGCAGAGTTTATAAGTATCCACAGTATAAAATTCATCACGGCTTTACACCATACACAACAAAGAAGGATAGAGGCAAATTAGCGAAGGCTTTCTACAAATAAACCGAACATGCCTAGACGAATTCACAGTTCCGCATTACATCAAACATCAGACTAGAAAAGCGTTGTAGATAAGCAACTTTCTCGCTCACTGGATCATACGCCCAGGTTTCATTAGGTATACGCCAACGTGATTTAGAAGTCGTGATGATGAGATTCAATAAGTAATCTACCAAACAACAAGCAGACTTCAATGTAAACAAGTAAAGGAGCTAGGGACGACCTTCAGCACACATGCATATCAGCCGCCACAAAGGAAGAATGTGTTGAGAGGTGTTCCCGACAGTAATGAACAAAACAATGTTGTTCTATGGAACGTAGCCTACAATGCTGAGGATGGTACGGGTTCATTAAGCAGCCATGCTGACACTGATATTACTGGTTCGCAATAAATTCTCATCCACAGGGTAATATGGAAGGTTACGACGGTGCTCTCAAGGTAGCTCTCACGTTGCACCGAGTTTAGGATTTTGCGGACTCTGAAAGTGACTTCACTAGAGCACTAAACGAGCTTCAATAACTCCAGCTATTATAATTTAGACCATCACGGAATTATAGATACCCGCAAGCGCGTTGATCGTTTGGAGGATTCGATGAACGGAATTGGCATGTTTCTTCCTCTCAGTTGCAAAACTGTCTTACTATTCCAACTTCCTGTACAGTTAAGTTATACAGTTCAAGAACATGCGCACTCTGTCGTCTTACTTTATTATGTTATGCAGGTTCTGTACGTTCGGTCGTTATTCTATCTAGTTCAATCCCAATACTCACAGACGGTTTCTCTGCATCGTTTCAGCAGGTGCATTTTATGAAGTCCTTCAGCAACCTCTCAAAGAGGAACTTCAACCCCTCTCGTTTTCCTTTCAATAACCTCCTTCCCTTCAAGCTAATTATAGCAATTTCGCCAGACAACTAATTACAAGTTACCTATCGAGTCGTATCTCCGGCATCTAACAGAATACGGCGTATTCATTGTTATGACGGGTCATAATCCACTTATTACGCGCACAGCTGATTGCCGGACAGACAGCCCCTTCCTGAAATCGGTCATTTTACTTTCATCTCATAGACTGCGAGCCGACCACTGTCACGTTTCAAGGTTTGCTAGTCATTGCAGACGCTCTCTTCGGATTGTACCTTGATACGGTCTCAACTTCATTTGACATCCACCTGGAGAGATTGACAGGAGCACAGCTAAACGACGAAAAGCTTTATCAACCTGAGTCATTCCCACCTCTCCCGCTGTCCAAGGTCGACCTTTATAAGTCTCATTGCGACATATTTGCATATAATCGTAGACCACTTAATCCAGTGGCTTGCCATAGACCTGTACTCGACCTTTTACATTCACTCTCACACTCCCAGAGTACGAGTTGTAGTGGATCTAAACAGTACATAAGGCTTAGGTATTGTAGAGTTCAGATGGGCTATGGTCGATCAATTACGAACAACGCAACGAGTAGACGAGAAATATATTGTCGACACGTAAAATCGACGAGAGCGAGCGAGGAGCGAGATGAAACGTCAACACAACAAAACGTCACGCGAGCAGGCACCGGAGCAGAAACGTTCGAGTGCGCGGGTGGTCTGCCGGTAACCATACTCGTTCAAACAAACGTTTAAGAGCATACAAAATGTAGGGGAAG
>QNGE01004671.1:4230-27576 GCA_008508345.1 Paragonimus westermani | reverse complement strand
TACGGAAGACAGCAGTGCCGCAACCATAAAAATAGTTCTGCTGTATGCCCATAGGATCGTGCCTCACTGCCTAAGCACTCCTACGCGGTCAGCAGTGCGACATACAATCCTATGAGTGTAACTGCTTTTCGTCTAAATGCTCCTCTTTGGCCTGTCTGACAAGGTTGCACCGGGAAGGACCGGAGTCTTAGTCAGCATAGCCCGCCGGATCAAAACAGTACACAAGTCCGACCACCTCGCCAAGGCAGCAGTATAGGTCGGGAAACATGGATGCACAAAAATGTTAATAACCACCGTGATCCTTAGAAAAATTACGTCTTCCTGAACTGCTACACCGCTCCCTTACAAGTAAACTTGTGCCACTAACGGCTGGTAAGAAATCAGAAATAACGCTATTGTAGGGTAAAGCGAACTGAGACAGCAGAGTGAGATTAACAGCCATTAAGTATAGTCTAAACATCAAGTCGATGCGCGAGCGATGAAACGAAGCGAAAACACAACGGAGCAGGAGGTTCGCACATGGCACTAATCCCTACCTTCGTCCGTTCAAACAAAGCTTGACCGTACATATAACGGGTATGACAAAACTGGTATAAATAAAAGACTAATCGAGTTGATGAAAAACGAATGGAATCGTAGCACTACTAAGGGTTCGACAGGCTGGTGTCACAGTCAGAAGAGAGCACTAGTATTCTAGTAGACCTCGATTTAAAATGACTACTGATTACAATTTAGTATGTGTAAATGAAGAATAAAATGCAACATACGTTATGCCCGCCAAGAATCAACAACCCGTTTTTTAGACTATAGAGCTCCAGGAGGCCTGCTGTCAAATGTAAAAGGTAATTTACTTTTACGGAACGCTCGCCAAACGTGATCTGTGGGCACTTTCGACACCTGTACATAAATAGCGCAATGATTTTAAGACGCGTCCGTAAACGAAATATCACTTGGCATACCTTAATACGTTAATCAGAGTCGGAGCGCTGTTTATCGGATGAGTTGGAAAATCTCTCGCAAAGCAAAAGCGCAGCTAACCAGTGAAAGCACTGGTTCTAGTCAACAGTCAGAGTGAGCTTAGCAATATGCACTATAGGTGAACTCAACTGGTGTTGGTTTGCAAACGGTTCTCGACAGACCTTCGTCAATCAGATCATTTCCATACACGGCTTCTGTAAAAAGTTGTCCATACTATGTGAATGGACAACAGTGGAACTACTGGCTTTCACAAGATGCGGGTTATTATGCCAAACTGAAACCTCAAAATCTACGTTGTCAAAGGCCACGGAAGTTAATTAAAAATGCAAGCCAAAACACGCGGACGTGATTGAACCTGAAACAGAAAGACAAACCTCGACTGAATTCAACATCAAGCACAGGGCCATAAACATAATCATCAACAGGAAGCGTCGAATCAAGGCATCTTATCATGTACAGCAAACATGTTCATGAGGAAAAAGGTTCCGAGAAGTGCGACCTGTAAGTGTCTCAGTTTCACCTTTTACATTTCGAGTTTCCCGAAAACCACAGTCACGGAACTATAGTCAATTTAAGCCTGTGATGGTGCGGTTACAGCATCGAATGTCGATCAGGCAGCATAATCCGGAATTTTCATTCTAAGGCTGCTTCTATTTTTGGTCGGTTTGGGCATCGTTCTGTGGTGGAAACTATCAAACGGTGAAGTATGACATTAGAAATGTTTAATGTGTTAGTTTAGGACAGATAAGGTAGGATCTGTGTTCAACCCGTATGCTTAAAGTGACACTATCGTTTGGTGCATGAGGCCATTCTGCGAGCCATGTGGGCTTCGCCCGGATTACAAACGATATGGACCACACTTCTGCGGTCTGCCGAGACTACGAAGCCACACGGCCATCCGACCATCCCCCTTTCCCGGTGGGAATTCGCAAACAGCCAGCGCTGACTTCCACTGGGCTATGACTGGAGACTGAAACTATAGTAATTATGAGTAGCGGCAGATCGCGTAGATAATGAAAGACCCAACTGGAATCGAAAAGCTGTCGACTCTACTGACGTAGTGCTTAAAGGAATTGTTTTACAAAAGTACAACCGATGTCAAACGGACTTGCATTCTCGGTGTTTTCTCGCCTAAAGAGGAGTATCTACAAATAAACGTAGGCCCTAATCACAGCTAAACCATCAGAGATCGCAAACCACACAAGGAAGGAAAGTCAACGAGAGGAACAAGTAAACCTTTGAACCAAAGTGTGTTGACATTCGCCTGGAACCGAAGCATGATATGAACGTATTCTTTAAGCATGCACGGCTGTTACACAATGGCCCGAAATTCGAGCGGACTCGATTAGAGCTTTTCTTCACACCAAAGTTGATCATAAGGCAGTCAACACAGAAGTGCACTGCGCGAACCAGTGCTCATGAAATGCGCCGGGTCCGCATAGTCCGTAAAAAGCAACCGTAAAGTGAAAATGAAACTAAGGGAACGCGCGTCGCACGTCATTAAACCGAAACTGAACACTGCCCTTCTTCTCTGTGTTATAGTCTGTGGGTCGTACAGAGTTCGTAGAAGAGGCCACAAGTGAGGAAAAGCCAAATGGTTGGACTGTGACGTGAAACTCCTTATTGTTTCTTAACTGCTCATCACACTTTCAGCAGTGTTACATATTCTCGAACTCACGTTCTTCCACCCGGCGGGTAGAATACCGTGTATACTGTATAAAGTTATGATACAATACGTCGCACATAGACAGTCAGACTATCAAAGTGGGTGAAAATCGGAGCCGTTGTCAATGAGAAAACCTATGTCCAACTACATCGTCGACCTAATACGCAACACGTGTTCGTGACACA
Source organism: Paragonimus westermani (assembly GCA_008508345.1). Lineage (NCBI taxonomy): Eukaryota > Metazoa > Platyhelminthes > Trematoda > Plagiorchiida > Troglotrematidae > Paragonimus > Paragonimus westermani. The sequence goes on along the minus strand of QNGE01004671.1, from coordinate 24,747 downwards.
TCCTGTCAACGGTGATAAGTAAAAGGACAATGATTTCGGTGCAAAATCGTTTGCAAATCACAAAATAGAAACGTTGACAAGACATCGGGGCATCCATAAGAAGAAAACTAATGTGATTCAATATTTGCTTTTGTTCTTCTTCTTATTGCCTGTACGTGGTTTCGAAATATGAGCGGTCCCGCGGGTAGGCTTCAAACCATGCTCCACCGTGGTTCGAAACCAACTCCGAGGAGCAATCTGATGGTCGGAACGGATGCCCACACGCGCGGCTCTAGTGTTGATGTCATGCAGAGGGAAGGCGACAGGGGCGTCAACACCGAAATCGCACAAGCCTTCCAAATCGTCCGTCAGTTCATCTAACAAACCGTTAGTTGCAATCGGCTGTACGTCGGGATGTTTCGGTTTAGCTGGACGGCGATCGGGCAAACGTTGGTCAGGGCAGTAGATTGGCTCATCGGCATGTTTCCCACCCTTGGGTCGTCTGATCGGTTGCTTTGAAAAAGTAGGTAGATGAAAAGGAATGAGAAAAAGAGTTGACGACTCAACAGATGTCTTACTACTAAGACCCTATAAAAGTGAACCAGTGTCGTATCTAGAGCTGAAATGCAACCAAAAAAGTGCAAAATCCATTACTTGTGTCTGAAATGAAATTTTAGTGGTACACATCAAAATGAAAACGTGCAGACTCGTAATGATTACAACGTTGCCCAAGTAAAACGAAAAAACCTCAAATTGACTGGAACACCGTTAACGTTGGCATGATTGCCATGATCGGTAGCGACTCAGCTTAGGATGAATTACTGGGCTGACAGTAACGCAAACAATGAAGTTGATGCGAATACACAAACAAACCACAAACAAAACGGACAAGTAACGAGTTCGTCTAGATGACAGTGACCGTGAAGTTTCTAAACCGTCTTGACATCGTTTTCACGAGAATATGCTACAGTTAACAAAATAAAAGTGTTGAAGTAGTAACTGAACACAGCTGATCAACAATTCGAAGGCGATGAACGAGCCCACTAGTGAAGTGGACAGCCGGTTGATCAAGTCAGACAATAAAAACGTCTCCAGGGTTGAGCAAAGCAGTATTAGACTGACCGGGATATAGCGAAAAAAGGCGGCAAGCACTAAAGGGAACAACTGGTCAATAAAAAATTAAACACTTTTATAATTCAGTGGTAAGATCGTACTAATATGACACTGACTGTGCCTTGAACCGTGGTAATCACAGGGTGGAAGATGAACAGTTCTGATACGCACAGGTATCTGAACTTGGCAACGGAAACGATAGCACGTCACTGCCGTCGTACTCGAACAAGGCGCGTCTATAACGTACTGTAAATGAGCGCGTAACGACAACCCCATATGGACCGACTAGTTATCAGCGCGGTTGCACTGCTACGCTGACAACGCATCAGCGCGTTAGGCGTTAAGCAACGACTTTGGTGACGGTTCCGTCAAGATAAAACAGTGTCACTGGTTGTACTCTTAAATGGTGGCGGTTTGGTTAAGTGGCTGAGCTGATCACCAAGGTGCGTACCGGAATGGAGACATCGCACTCAAACCAAGCAGGATCAACAAAGAAGTGGGTGCAGTTCAATTATCCTTTAATGGAAAGCAGACTTTATGATGAGCTAACAGCGAAACGCCTCAACTAGGAGCACGCAGATCGTAGACGGATGACGTTTGTGGAAATAAGTGAAAGGTACAGTGAAATAAACTCAATGAACAATCCAAAAACATCGCACACGAGAGATGGTTGCGGAGAGCGTCATGACATTTATAAAAACCAGGAAGGAGCATTTGGGTGCTGTCAATGCGCCGTTGCATCCTAAAGGGAGTACACCTTTAGAACATTAAATATAGCCCCAACCACTAGCTTACAATGAATCAAATCTTCAGTATCCACTTTGCGACTGTGCACGAGAGCCATACTCAATGAGTGTCGTTGCGTTCAGAAGAAGACCTGAAGAAGGTACACAAGCGGATCGCCGAAAATTCGAAACCAGCTAGCGTTTGCCTTGGGTATTTGTTACGCTGTGACCAGCAGTGTAGGATATAAAATTAATCTGAACTAGGACAGAACATGAATGCTAGACCAGTCAATGTGCTAGTAGTGCTGATGCAATCCGAATTAGTATCGAGAAAAGAAATCATAGACACTATTTTGTTTCTAGGAGTGGTACATTCTAAACAACGGGAACAAGTCATGAAAAGATATACCTAAATTCTTAGCTGCTTAAACCTCAAACAGACCATAAAAACCAGAACATCACAAAATTTTCTGGGAAAACAGTTTCCTCAGGAATTCTAACAGTTTCGTCAACCACATGAATAAAGTAATGTGCGAACAGTTAACCATAACAATCATCAAGTGCATTGCTGGTCCACTTTCGTGTGTTTGAGGTAGGCCAACAAACAAATGAAAAAATATACCCGTCGATTCTACTCTATGAAGTGTCGTGGCGTCCATGTGGTCTCAACTGTTTGGCATTCAACATCTTCAGCTTTGAGCCGTACCTGTGGGTATTATGGCCAGGACTGTTTTTGATCTTCGTAAATGTCCACGAAACAAGAGTGTGGGGAAGAACTAGAGAGAAGGAAAAAACTATGAAGCTTCAGGAAAGAAAAAGTCAACAAACTTACAGATACAGGCCCACCACTAGCTACGACATACGACAATGACACAGAGTATGTCCAACAAGCGGTCTGGATTGTTGCGAACTTCACAACTGTGGAATAACACCTATAAACCTTCCTCAGCGGAACAGTCAGTACCTTCATGAACGTCATAGCTTGGCCGCTCTATGGTTTCCTCCAACTATCAGTAGTCTGACAGTTAGGAATAGTGATGACAGTAGCGTTCGAAGTGCTGATGTTCGTTGAGCTTAGCACTTAGGTTGCAATCTAAATATCAAGCCCGACGAACATTCGAACACCTCTATCAGCAATCACACAGTAATACATGGTGTGGCAGACTCTTCGTCAGCATACGGAGTACGTGATTCAACCAGTTAAGCCTTTGCATTTTCACTATCTTGGTTATCGGTCGCGAACCTCCACATACCTCGGGTACGCATCGATAGAACATCGCGGTGCTCACACAGTCAGCGCACTTGACTCAAGCAAATAGGCGAATGCAACAGTAGGTGTATACCCAGAGTGTGAATGCACCTTCTGCACGAATGGGCCATGTCTCTAAACCTCGGAGCAAAACTGAGGGAATACACTGTAAACGCATTAGCTAGGTAGTGCCAGCACCAGTAAACATAGGGTCCGTTCTCACCCGCTATTGTAACACCACACCATACAGATTGGTCATACCCCCTAATCGGTTTAGCATGGCCCACGTATCCCTCAAGCACTCAATAGCAGTCAACTCAGTACTTGGGACAGGCTGGATTCCGACAGACTCCGAATCTCTGAGCGGTTCATTCAGGATATTGTCCACAACAAAGTTAAAAAGGAATGAGGAGGTCAGACACCCACGTCGAACGCTGCCTGAAGTGAAGAACGTTCACGGCAGGTGCCCACGACTGTATACTCTGTATTCAGAATGAGTATACATCGGTCACCAGAAATAAGCTTACTTCACTGAAACTCACCGTGGCAGAAACATCCCCATAGACTGTGATCCGTCGGCCAACGATAACTTCTGACTCTCCAGTCGGTTATGTCGCAGAAAGGGAATGATCCGAAATACTCAACCACAAAACCCTGGTTCAAAATTCTGACTTGCAAAGCTACAAAAAAATAGGAGTTTTTGGAGGATCTACCGGGAGTCATATCCTAGAGTATGAGTCATCTGGCAGAGGTTCACCTAGCAAGACGATACAGTGAATAAGGCATTGATGTTTAGGTCTGGTTGTTACTGTATGAAGTGCGTATATATGAAGCTCCATTGGGTTTTCGAGTTCTAGAGGGAAGTTTTTCAACCGCATTGGTTAATAAGCTGGCGGTCACAATCAACTGGTTTGCGATCGGAGTGCTTCATTTTGTTTAAGGGTACATTTTCCAATCCCATTTTTCTTTATTCGGAAGACAGTAGCGCAGTAGCTGCGAAAATAATCGTGTTGTATGTTCGCAGGATCGTGTTTCACTAGGTAGGCTCGCCTACGCAGTGGATTGTATGAAATACAACCCTAACAGTTGTGTTCACGGAATATTTGAGCATTAGGAACCAACATTTCAATGTCAATGGACAAACCTCAACAGGGTAGCCTTTAATTGTCTGGTAAGTACTGACACTTGTTTTAAGTGGCTAGTGTTAATATCGGCAACATCTTCCTGTGAACAGGTTTGATGCATGAACGTCTTCGGATGAGGAAAAGTTTCACGTAACTCGCAAACGATAGAAAACTGTCAACTGTACGTAGAACATTTTCAGTCCTTTAGTTTGAAGGAACTGACCATGTGAAACAGTAAACAAAACAGTTAATTTTATACTCGAACGCTACGATATCTCACACTGCACCTCATTTCTTCTAGTCGATAAACAGACTGTAAACTTCGGTAAGGCAAAGCTACAACTCATGATCAAAGCATCACTAGGAAATGGGTATTTCCTCGACGGATATCTGACAGTATCAATCGAAGGTCTGCAATTATCCTTTTTGCAGCACTAATCAGACCAAGTTTACCATGACAGAACAGGAAGCTGACATCGCAATTACAAATGCCAATTAGTTTACGCTTACACTACCCGCAATGTGATCTGGTAACCGTAGCTGACGGTATACACCCGGTCTAGATGACCCAGTAACGGTGGGCCAGCCCATTAACCTGTGAGGACCATATAACTTTGTCGCGTTTTTCTTCACATATTTGTGTACGATCCAGATTAGTTGAAAAGCAATTCACTAGAAATTCCAATCTCCAACAACACGTGATCTTTTGTTGAAAACAGCTGTTGCTGACTTATTAATAAGAAAGAGATTAGGGAAGAATTAGGTAGTTGGGTAATTTTGTTGTGGGTAGTGTTTATAGGTATTGACGCACATGAAATTGTTATAAGGTAATTTACGTACGTGATGCATCATCCTTCAAAACCCAATGGAATTCGAGACCGTCCTTCAATCCGACGACTCAGAAGCCTCACGAAGGTACACGGTGCTCGAATATTTTGAAAGACAATTGCTCTGCATTCTCTTAAAAAGTGGTAACGTATGCAGCCATGAGGATTCGAGTGATCGTGGAAACCACCAGAAGTATAATGAACGAGTGACCTTAGCTAACATGTTACTGAAACTCGGTGTTTGCGGGTCACAGTCCTATTCTCCGCATCACCCTTCACTGCAAAATCGCAGATAGATCGATCAGAAAGAAAGGAGACAGTTATAGTCTTGCCATGTTACAGCAGGCCAACGCAGCCTGGTATCTGCACGAAAAGAACATAAATTTCGCTCACGAGGTTTCCTCGTTTAGTAAAAATAGGATCAATGCACATATTAGCTCACAGACAGATGAAACAAAGGCAGGCTGAAGCCTCCAAGACGTCTGTCGAACAAGCAGTAAGCAAGTTGATAAAGCTAACACAAACTGATCGAAATATAGAAGGATACAATTTCGTAGATGCAGTACCATATACTTGTAAACTGTTAACTGAAAATAGCATCCCATCTTATAAGACTGCATACGGGTGAACCCTCAACAACACAGAATGCGTACAGCTGGTTCCAAAAACGTAGTGCACAAGATGAGAAGTCCTAGTCGTGGGATTATCGACTGGAGCTAAAACATCTAGTGTTTCTCCTCTCAAAGCGATCTGGTAAACTGAATATTGTAACAAACGTAGATGAGCGTTTGCAACCGGTGATTCAGTCGTAAGAGCAGTGACGCAGTGGCTAACACGATTATCTCGTGAAAAAGTGGCTGGGGAGCAAATACCAGTCCTCGCGAAGATATACAACACTGATGAACAGTAACAAAAGCAAAACTAGAGACTAGTGCCTCCATCGGAAGGAAGCCAGCGAAAAGTCTATGGGAATGCGACAGTTGCCACTAACCATGAATGATTTTCAATTTACATGCATGAATATCCGTCTGAAAATTAACCGGTCGCTCTCGCTAAATATCGAAACAATTACGCGAAACTGTTGAGAGCAACTAATTTGGTAATGACGGAATATAAAAAATTCCTCCTACAGTAACCCTCGTACAGAAGGCGAGCGAGAGTGGATCGGAAATGTCAACTGCAATCTCAAAAGTGACGATAAAATCGAACAAATAATTTTGTGTGCCGATACTCCGAGTACTCAGGTTCATAGCACATGCAACGTAAAACAAGCACACATAAGACGATCTATGGAAACACAAATTTTCCTCTTCATATTTTAGCCATATCGCATCGTGTTGTCGCGTGGAATTCAAGGCGTGTCGCCTTTGTTCAAGCAAATACACCTTCCGTGCCCAAAATTACCTACACTGGTCAGAAAGAAATAGATAACTGGGAGATTCCATTTAACCAGAACGAACCACGGGTTCGTAAAAGTGTACTATCGTGAATAATGACTTTTGATGTAATAATGGATTTGCTCCTAACCGGTTCGATCTGAAAAGCGAGTTTATTTGCATGGTTTGTAATTGATGAGAACGCATGAGATGACCGAATTGCCCTACAACCCACATTATATTACTTTGTATTGCTTGCATTTATTTGGGCTGCCCCATGTAACACAACTTGCTCCTGTCATAAGAATCCCGCTGATGGTTATTTGTGCAAGCTCCGGTGGATGCTGATTAACAAATCTTGTCACAATTATCCACTATACTACATATACATACATGATCAATCGAATGTTTGTCACGCTGACCCAAATGTTTACAAGACCCTCTGCTCAGACCTCCGTAATATAAATCAATACATTTCCAAACCTACAGAAAGTAGCGGCTTAGAAATGATGCTGGAAATAAAAAAAATAGTATAATCTAGTTATGGTATTTATGCGACATGGTTCAATAATGGCATCGTATGGATTAGAAGTGATTCAGAGAAGCGGAGGAACGGCATACAGCAAATCGGCAACAGAATTATCTACAGAAAAAGTAATCTAAAAAATTTATACATACATGTGTGTATAATAAGACCACATTTATAAGCAAACTAAAGCGGGGACAACCTTACACATCCAACTACGGGAAACGCAAATGCTTACCTGGGTTCCACGAAGAGATTTGACAAACCGCCGTGAAAAGTGAAACTGCAATTGTCCATCTTCTTTCAGAGTGACGGGAATTCGGCGGAGATTGGCTTGAGCACATGACGGACAAAAGTAAGTGTCCGTGCGTTTGGTTGGCCTGAACGGACGGGACGATTATAAGAGAGTGTTCCGAGGACACAGACAATAGCAAAGCGGTGTAGTGCTCTTAGGAAGAAAACAATAATGAACCCCACCGGCCAACTGCAGATAGGGATGATCAACTGGACTGTTTCAACGACAGACGAGAATGCAAAATACAACAACAACCACCGATGGAAAGCAGGCTAACGAACGTGTTTCGACAAGTAAGGAACCGTCAAACTACAGTTCGGCATTGAGCGGAACACTGTGGGGGTCATTTCAACTGGTTTCGTGGAAAACACTGTTACACTGACGCGGTGGACGGGTTTGTACGTTGCATCAAACCGGACGGCTGCGCCGACTAGGACTTCGGCCCTTCCAAATGCAACCTTGTCAGCTATGTCATAGTAGAGCGGTCAGACGAAAAACAGATGCACCCATAGAGTTGTATTTCGCACTACTGACCGTGTAGAGGTGCTTAGATAGTAAAGCACACCCACAGCCTTGTGGTATACGCTTTCGAGCCGAAGCCTTTCGTTGAGAACCCCAATCTTTCTCCAGCCTAGGTCTGGAAGTGCTGGTAGTAGCTGAGCCCACACGACCATGTATGGCAGTTAAGGGTCAATGGTTCACACTGAGGTATTGCTGTCCATGACGAGGATGAAGCTAATGAGAGTTTATGGACAACTGTCTCGGACATTCATCACTTCGCCCAAGGTGTCCTGCTCACTTTTCTCATGGACAACATTCTGCGGGGTGCGCTTGAGCAGTCCAGTATGCTTGGTGTTGAGTTTCTTTATCGAGCTAGGCTAACCGACATGGAATGTGAGAATATTCTTACTTAGCCTATCTACCGACCACAGGCAGACCATGCCGAACAAGGCGAGTGACCGGGCTAGCTTGTATGGAATGCGTTTCTCGCAGTCAACGTGTAAAATGCTGCTCCAAGGCTGGGGTATTTCCAATTCTACTTTCTTCATAGCAAGTAATCCGCTCGAGACTGTGGGTAACACTATCTCATCAGCTTGTAATATTGCTGAGGGGCTATCAACAAGAACAGCAAAGCCTCGATTCGTCATTGTCAAACTGCGTGATCTGTGGCATCAAAAAAGACGTTCGGTTGTCGATGTACGGGATGGTAGACAGTGCTCGCGTGCGTTCCGTTTTGGTCTATGGCTCGGAAATGTGGTCTGTTCGCAGAAAAGATATAAGCATACATGCTGTGTGACCATCGTTGTCTCCGCCAGTTAGACAACACTAAGCGGACTGACCGTTGAAGGAATTGTACCCGCTGGCCGGCACGCATTCCGAGTCCCTCGAGATGCGCGCGCCGTTGACCAACTACTCACGTTGCACAACTTGCGATGGTTGAGTCATGTAATCCGCATGCCAGCTGAGCGTTCACTGTACCGGGCATAATACACTGAGACTACCGACAGTTGGGTGAAACCGAGTGGTGGTCAAGCAACAGCACGGTCGCGAAATATGAAGACTCTGTTCTGTTGAGCGAAGTCGGCAGATGTCGCCCACTTAGCTGGAGTCCTCATGATCACCCAAATCGCTGATCAGAAACAGTGTCCGAGATGGTGGTGTGTCGTAGTCAACAACGTACCTGTATTTGTATCACTTCTAGCTTCTCACCTACTTCTTTACTGTTATTGTTATCATTATTATCAATAAATAGCCTTTTCAGCAACGTTTCTTATTCTAGAATATTCCATGTCACTGTTGAGGTGAGCAGCAGCTCCATCCGCAGTGCTTTCCGATCAGGCTCACTACTGTCGTGATGATGATGATGATCATCAGGACATGGGTGGCAGCTGATGAAACTGTTGCCATTATAATCGAGCGTCGAGTATTTCTATTGCCAGGAGCTGTCTGAGTGTGTTCATAATCTGTTATGCACGATACGTTGTGTCGAAAGTATACCGCAATATCATTGTGGGACTGTTGTTTCTTAGCTTGCGTACATGCTGTCTTAGTCTGCTATTGTGCTATTTTCCTTCAAGCGGTAGCTGTCACGAGTTAACAGAACCATAGGTACAATTGACCGTCTACATAGTTATTTGGAAAGTGGTTTGTCTCGAAGGAGGGTGGCTATTGTGGTTAGTGCGGGGTTACCCTTGCTGCATCCATTTTCACACTTCTCTATCCTGGGGTGAGAGACATGATGTACTTCAGGCTATGCGTATGGGCTCGATGAATCAATTTTTCTGGCTGATACGCCCGTGAAGCCAGAAGTCTTATTTAGTGTGTATGGAACTCCGACGAACAACGACTGAGTGTTGTGAATGAAACTTTGTTATGTAACCAGAAAAGTGTCCCACGGTTGAACTGGAACGAGCGGAATCCCCTTCCATCCAGAACGGTTTCAACTAGGGTATTACTGTCATCGTGCGTACGCGCCATCTACGTGTACGGTCTTGTGGGTTATATCTCGGCGCTAGTCCAATGATTTGCTCTGAATCAATGGGCTCATGCAGACAGCTTGCTATCTTCCGTATCAGTTATAACACGGTTAGAGGCAGATCACCTAACTATTGGTGTGTTATGCTTCCAGGTCTTCTTTTTGGTCAGGTTGGCTTAATTGGACTGGCACCACGAAGTGCAATTTAGCTCAGTTCAATAATATGAATCGATCAAGACTGTCACTTCTGAAGCGATTGACGATGTGGGCAGTGATGCTAGTGTCACTTTTGTGCATCTTAAACATGCTGACTAGTACTGCGAGTTCGTTACTCAGCAGATCGTCACTGTTTTATGCAGACACGGATGACCAGCAGTTGATCGCTTCCATGTGTTGAGGGAGTGAGAATTCATAGCCCATATTCTGTACACCAGTGGGACAGTATGCTTCGTAACTAACACTTCGAATCGGCCGTTTTCCTACGTAAAGTGGACCTTCCTGCTCGTGGACAAGAATGATGGACTGAAGACTCTTATTGACCCCGGTAATCCGGTTTGCCCTAATCCTTGACCAAAATCGGTTTATTTCATCCTCCTAGTGCATTGAGATTGTCGTGACCTCTGTGCGCATTGTTGACTGTTCCTTTTTAACGTCATTCAATGTGGAGAACACCGGTGCTAGCCACGCACAAACTCGTATACAATGGTTCTCACAGGTTAATAGTTTCCCGACATTTCTGTGAGAGAGGCTTACGCAAACAGTAGATTAGACAATCGAGTCGAAAGCAGACTTCAGGTCAAAATACGATTACTGTTGGCTGGTGAGAGGAATATTGATGCACTGTTGTATTCCGTGAAGTGAGAATATCAGGTCAGAAGCCTATTTCTCGTTTTTTGTTCTCTTTGTGCGTCCGGTGGTCATGTTGCTCATTAGTACCTTGAAAGCCTATACTCATGTAGTTATCGCATTATGCATACTGTCGCTTTTCGTCTGTTTGCTCCACTTGTCATGGCTGTATCTGGTAGGAGTTGGGTTTTAGCACAAATCATGGTGACAGATCAGGTCATTGTGTTACACCACTTCTTGCGTGGGGCTTCTTAGGTCTTGAGTCGCCATCTTACTCCCATGCGGCGGGACTATTTCTGCCCCTATGACACCGCTGTCTTCTAGATAAAGTGTCTTTGATCACCTATCGATTGATCGTGACCACCGGCGTATTATCCAATACGATGGGAAACTCGATACCATATAAATACCTGAATGTGGCTTTGAACATATACGTTGCACTCAGCTCTTAAAAATGACGGGGTAGCTCAACAAGATTACCTTGTCCCAACACTTCTCAAAGATGAAGAAGCGTTAATAGAGGTACTGAATCCGCTCTCATTAACTTGCCCAGGTGACGGTCCTTATTTCGCTGTGCTGAAGCCGTTTGATAATGGTTCTCATATACAAGAAAAGAGTCCGAATGTCGTGCAAAAACCATTATGGAATTAGCCTGATCGCAGTCATTATTAGGACTCTGAAATCCACCGCATTTCGTCAAATCACTGTAGCTCGAGAGGAAGACGTCGGAAAAGAACAGACATGGTTTCGCTGCGTACTTGGATGTATTGATCGAATGTTCAAACATCGCCAAGTCCTGAATGAGCATCGCATCAACCGCGGGTCAACAATCGCCGTTTTCGCGACTACAAAAGGTGCGTCTGGTCAACATTTCTAGAATCGCTTTAACGCGTTAGTGTATCCTACAGGTATGTGGGCATACTGCAGCCGTTTTATTTCCCGATTTTGAGTTCAGGCAAGGCTGACGGTCAAATGGTTCAGCACCAGCAATGACGTAATGAAGGCTGTCCTCCTCCACCTTTTGGTTAGTTTGACAACAGCTGAAATAACGGAGATTTGTCTGCGGCGCTCATAAGATGCTGGCGTGGACCTCCTAACCTGTAAAAGACCGAGTGATTTGACTATCCTGATGACAACGTACTGTTGTTTGAAAATTACTGAGAAGTACCAAAAGTGTGATCTAACAAATAAGCTCCTAATCCAATCATGTGAAAGGAAGGCTGCAAACTCATAACGTAACGATACTGATGTGAACACCTAGCTGAGGCTGGGAGTGAATTGAATCAGATCGCTGAAATTGATCACAGACCCCATTTTCTAGAAAATGCACCGGCACTCCGCAGTCTAGCCCTAAGAGGGAGAAGTCGCCGATGGGATGCTTCTGGGAGTCATCGAAAATCAACATCCATCGCAATCTGTTCAAGTATGACCATCTCGTGTTCGGTGCGAAGCTGGAATGAAACCCTTTCAATGGACGCATACTAGTCGGGAAGAAACTTGCTCATACGGCTTGCTCGCCATCATCAGCAGGGAGAAATTACAGGGAGACCAAAGATGAAACTTTCTCACTTGGCTCTGTTGCCAGATCACAAGTTCCTAATTACTGTCCTCGGAGCAAACAACACACTAGCCTACACGGCCAACTGACCATAACGGTGAACAACGTCAGTACTCAACTACTACGTCAAGCCCAAGTATGCGCCCACAGTTCGTAGTGGACAAGAAGACGCTACCCTCGCCTGATTGGGTGGTACAGCTTTGATTCGAAAGAGGTCCTAGCTATAGCGGTGTCCATCGATACCGAAATCGTTGATCCATCCAAGTACTCTCAGTCGTCGCCATGATGGTCGACGAAATAGCGCACCAAGACCCAATTTTGTGAAAAGCATTACAAATTGAATCAGTAAGCAGGTATGTAGAGAACTACAGTTCCAAAGGAGACGGACAACGAGCAGTCGAGTATCAATGAAATAAAAGTATTGCCTCTCAGCCATGTCTCCTGGCTACGCGTGGTTATCAAAGAGAACCATGGTTTGGGAAAGCCATCACCTTTTTGTTTTCTGCTGGCACAGACAACCATCACGAAACGACTCAGCTAATTTTAACATATTGTGTTATGTGTATTAGGGAATTATTGAGTGAAACATCCTGAAACCCATGGCCCAGAGCAATCCTAGCTTGGCTATTTATCTTACCGTCCCAATATAATTTTACGCCACATGTACTGACCACTTGATAAACAGAGAGTACAAACTCCAGTGTTGTCCACAGAGACTCAAACGATGTGAAACGTGCACAACCGGCCAGAACGAACTATTTCGTTAATATTTCAGTAGAACTGACAACGGCAGCACTACAGCTTCGCACGTCACACGGGAGAGTTAACAGATTTTCACTTCATTCAAAACGCCCAAGCTCGCAGGCGGTAGGCCGCGTTCGGTGTAGTATACAGCCCAACTGTAAACCGCAGACCATTATATAGTCGAACTGAATTGGAGAAGAGGAAACGGCCTAACACGAATAAGGGGCACACATGAATAACTACACGAATAAAAGTAGTAAATTACACCAAATCGGCACATTTTTAGATAAATCTAATAAAAGCCCTGATTAAACTTCCAACAGAGACGAAACTGTGGCCAGGTTGTAAACCGGCAACAAGTATAAACGTAAGTAGGCCTGATTTGAAATGTGAAGCGATGAGATTTTTTAAGTTAAACATCACACACATTTGATCGCAGCCTTCGCATTCAGATAAACTTTCCAGTCAGCCTCTTTCGAAAAGAAGCACTAGACTCGAGTTTCGCTTTCATTAGAGCTCGTCAGTAGTGCATATCCTTGCCACAGCCGGGATCTGAACTCCGGCCACTCCAATCATGAGACAACCGTGTTGACCACTGCACCATTGACCTCAGATTAGGCACGAGCGAATTATCAAGTCTGAACGCTCAACCACCTTCGCTTGTGAGCAATGATCAGGTTGCCCGATCGTCTCAAAAGGAGATAAAGTAATTGCCCTGTTAACTCCAATCGATAACCTCACGATGGCGCAGTGGTCAACATGGTTGCCTCATGATGAAATGGCAGGAGTTCAAATCCCGGCTGTGGCAAGGATATGCATTACTGTCGAGCTCCAATGAGAGCGAAACGCGAGCCTAGTGCTTCTTTTCGAAAGAGGCTGACTGGAAAGTTTATCTGAATGCGAAGACTGCGATCAAACGTGGGTGATGTTCAACTTGAAAATAAACCAAATTCCTGACTACTCATCAGTGATGGTATCTTTGTTAGACTCTATCCTATGAAAATGAAGGAAGGCACTAACCTGAAACATGAACCGCACCACAGCAAATGTGTCCGAGGCTGAGTGATGCGCATGCCGTTTAAACCGACGAGATGAAGACCGAGGTGAAAAAGTACATTTTGCATGGCGAAATCGGTGGTCAGGCAGGCCACAACTAGTGCCGGTTCGTCACCAGTATCCTCCTGGCTACAAATGTGTCGCTCATGCCTGGTCATTGGGGAAGTGAGCCCACATACACAAATAAGACGGGAAGAACAGAAACAGTGAAGTTAGGTGGAAAACAGCGTGGGGGAAAAGGTCGTTGAGAAGTGAAAGCGGTAAAGTAAGAGCATATGAATGGGGAAACTCATTATACATCGGGCAGCACAGAGGTAAATCACTGAAAACATACCTCAACTGATACAAACCAGTACGTGGAATGACAGCAAATATTTTATCCTGCAAAACTGGGAAACTGATCTATCTGAGAATGTGGGACATTGGGAAATGCAAACCATGACAAGAAACTAGGGTCGGGCAGGAAAACCACAGGTAGAACATATTAGCACAACAGACGACAGTGAGCCCGAGGACGGAGTATGGAACACAATTTTAAATAACAGTGGCAAGGTAAAAAAGTATTCCCAATTAAGTCACAAATCCACACCAAGCGTTTCGTTCAAATGAGTGGCGATATCCAACGGAAGCGTCGCCAACATCATCATCACTGTCATCATTCAAGATGTTCGGATTCATTGTCTCGAATTACCCACAGAAAGAGAAATGCCTGGACTTAACATGAAACCCCATCGACATTACCGTGGTTGAACTGAGTCAAACTACGTAATGTTACGTCGTATTTGACAAGGATAGGTAGATTTTCCATCCTGTTTTAGTACGTTTGTGTGTTTGAACCGTTCCCAGTTTGGACATTTCCCAGCTTGTTAGACATTATTGCTACAGATCACAAAAGCTCACAGTCAATTAGACGGTTGTTGACGAGTATCCAGTCAAGCAACGCCTTCTCTGCACATGCGCTTAGGGCAATTCCAGCATCAGCTTGGCCAGTGGCTTGAGCCACAGGGTCCGCAGACAAGTGCACATTGTACACACACGGTGGAGTGGTCGACGGATAATGAATTAGTAAAACCGCGCCAAAATTCTGGAATCAAGGTAGCTCACGGAGGTGGCGAGGGACTTCGATATACGGACAACTGCCTGTTGACGTGCCTGCTCAAAAGCTGAAGGTGTCAAATCAATATGATGTCCAGGAGGCAAGTAAATAGTTGCGTCCGTCAGGCGGAGACCACTTCGGTGGTTGGCATGCAACTATTCTGGCTATGACTTTCATCACTCACAGAAAATAAAGCAAGTCTCCAATTTGAGTGGGAAAACGAAAAGGGAGGGTTGCCGAGTAAAGGATTAGTTTTAACAGAAGCGGGAATAATGAGACATGGATTTGGTGCGGTACAACGTGGCTTGGTGGTAAAACCCGTCACCAGTACATGGGTGAAGAAGTCATGGAGGAACGAGACCATTCACACGTAAAGGAGGTCCCCAAAGGCACAATTATGAGGGGGATAATTCTCGGCTGCCCAGACCGAATAAGAGGGCCGGCATAAGAGACCTCACTAAAAGCTTTTAGCACCAGAGTGAAGCACGGAGTTTAGTCCGTTGTTGACCGGGAGCTAGTAGTGGTTCGGTTCATATGCCCTTATGAATGAAGTCCACCCATCCAGGAAACCCAGTGCACGTAGTGAGTTTGCGACAGGAGCAGCGCAGTAGTCCGAGGATGCAAGGAACGTTAACCTGGTGTAGTGGATTTATTTAGATAAAAGATCAAATACTAACAGGGCCTTTGCGATGGCTGCCCCCCGGTTTTCCAGGTGTGGTGACCTTCGAATGGGGTCTAGCCGTTAAAGGTACCCGGCACACCTTTCGTACCTGCTGGAATCGGTGATAACCGTGCTGATTTGTACGCCTTCTTCGAAATTCGCCCACGGCTGGCAGAGACCGGCGATACCCACACGTCACATATAAAAAACGCCGGGAGGACAGCATAGTGTCAGGAAATCCATGTGCTCCCGTTGGGGATCGGAAACCTTATTGTGGTGGGGTAACATGCGCCACGTCGTTGTGCGGTCAAACAACATACACAGATGCTAACCCAGAATCTATCATGGATTGAAAGTACGTCCGCTCATTGAACGCGAACGCCTATATGCCAAAAACTCATTATTTCGTAGTCGTTCCACAATCCGCAAACTAGAGACGACAACAGTGGCGTTGTGCTAGTCCACTGGATCACCCAAGTACACAGTCTTTCAAAGTGAACACCGCTGTACAGTGGACATTATCACTGTTACCAGAAGGTATCTATCCTGATGAAGCAGTACAGTGCTCGCACGATCGTATGAAAGATAGTGGTCGTCTACAGTCACAAGCTAGCGTACAGTCTTACCGACCGGCCAACACCCTCAGAATTGTCTAAAATTAAAACAAGGAGTATGTCCCAAGCATGTAAATACATAGTAGACGATCTAATCTGGCTGGAGGCTAAGGGGAGGCAGATAAACAGATGCAACACCAGAAGCGGCGGAGCACACCAAGACCGTCCACTTATTACTTTTGTTTAATATTCGAGAATAAAGTCAAAGCAGGACTGTGAAGGATACTTAGAAAATGTCGGAAGTACTACAGCGACATTGACTTGATGGTAAGTGACAATGGTCAGGCTTTACGAAATCTGGGAGGCATTTTGCAGACGTAAAAGACAAACGCTCATGCGAGACCGCTTCGGTAACATCCATTTAAATTTAAATAATAAAGTGACAGAATTGAACAGCTAATTAACACAGTCACGGAGATACATCACAGTTGTATGAAGGATGAAATAGGGGATCGTGTTTCGACGACCACGACAATTTTCGTCAATCCACGGAGCGGCATCTATTTGAAGTCTGTAGGGTAATCAAACGATCACTATGAAGAGGGGGTGTTACACTATGGCTAAGAATTGAGGCCTCTCAGGATTGAAAAGCCCTAAGTAGGTGAGTACTCAGGTGTGCTTTCAATCGCAGGCGTAGAGTGGCATAAAGCGGTGAGGATCGATCGAGTTAGGCTAGTCAACTTCGTTCGCTCGATTGTGCAGACGCACAGACCTAGTTAACTCGGTCGTTGCTACAGATGCTAATTAATCGGCTATCGCTCTTATCATTCTTTCAGATGCGTGACGCGCAACCGATCGTCAGGTGTGAGGAAATGAAGACAGCTGCTAGCTGGTAGGCCACTACGGATATCGCTCACTTTCGTAGTTCGGAGTACCATAAATCACGTGCACTCTGTAAGTGAAAACGAAAGGAGAAAGAGCGGCTTTTTGGGCTAGGTGGCGCATACGGCACTGACGTCTGACTGAATCGTACATGAATTAACAATCAAGAGGCTGATCAGCAAAATTTCCTATCTTGCAGGCGTCGAATTACTCTCCACCTTGAGCGTTCCTTCCCGACTTTTAAAACAAGAAATATTCTCAAGATCGTGTGGTAGGTAAGCAATCGCAGATAAACTACAGTTGGTGATGAGAGCGGTTGAGTTCAGACGATGGATATATGTGAAACAGAGATCAGCTTGTAGCCGTTGGTTTAAAATTAAGTCTGACCACGCTCGAAAGAACAATCATCTGTCGGAGCAACCAACCTAGAAATATTGTCATTACCAAAGCCGAAATTCTCGAACGACTTTTCCTCGAAATTGTGTTCTGTAATCCAGTCAGATTCTGTGGGTAAATCTACGTCGTCCTGTTGATCATCCGAACTTGGCTCCTCATTAGAGAATACAGATGAATCATCCCCTGAGTTTTCAGCCTCTGAATCGAACGCTATGGCAGCGCGAGCCTGCTGACCCAAATTAGTTGGCAGTGGAACCTGGAAATGGCGGCGAAGAATGAGAACGTGGCCGAAATAAACCTACCACAGGTTTAATTATAGGGTCACCCACAAGTTCGCGATGTAATTCGTAGGTTACTGCAATAAGACCCATATCAGTAGGAGACAAAACGGAGAAATCACCCGTTTTCTTCGCGACTTCACTGACTACAACATTGTATAGAAGAAAACGACCACTTTACCATGACGGGTGGAGTCCTTAGATGGAGTCAATAAATGTAACTTATATGGCAAACATTTCAAAGCGACCCGTATTTTGGGGTCTCGGAGTTCACCAATAACTTGAGCAGTGGTATATATCTTGGAACCAAATGTCTACAATGAAACAAGAGGATGAAGGGAACAATGGTGTACGCGTACTTACTTCCAACCGGGCCCGCTTAAGAAATGCGACTGAGTCCACAACAAGGTGAGGTATAGGTTTGTCCGTATGAACTGCCATATCTAGGGCTGAAAAAGTTCGATGGGATGTCAGGGTAAGAGAACAGATGATATCTGAGCTTAAATTCCGGATTACAAGACAGATGCAACTGAAGAAACACAAAACAGTGAGAACGGAGATAAAAACAGTAACACACCGAAAAAATAACCTGACTGCTCTGAAACTTAACTATTCGCACACTGCAAATCTTTTATTTATTTGTCATATATGCATATGCCGCGAAAGACAATAGCCCACATGCTGTGAATTATGGTTTCTATGACAGTGTTTCGGCTTCTAAAATGTAGTATATACCCGGACATCGCTGTGTTCGCTGATGATGTAAACATGCAACTGGGTCGTCTCATGCAAGAAGGGAAGAAACCAGATGGTATACGATGTATCCGGGCGCGACGCATGACTTCGACTGGCCGCCACTGCTGTTTGCAAGTTACGGACCCTATATGCTGGGTTTTCGCATTCTAGCAAAAAAGACTACAAAGCATCATACGGCCGTCATCCTAATACAGCTCAATCATGGACATAAATACGCCACAAACGTGTTACCACTGATGTTAATCCACAAAAAAATGTCCCCCATTTTGAAATAATCACCTCATTGATGATGTGCTGTGAATACATTGATTACCTGCTGACCCGAAAAGGCCAGCTCAGTCACGACCACAGTCGTCCTAACTTCATATGGTCACGTCACCACGACCTATCACACTTCCAGATCCTTAGTGTATCCTTTGTGCATCGCGAACCTGAAGTCACTGCCGTTCAAATACTCATCGAGATCGTACTCCTCCACACCGACCGCTCCAGTGCTATCCTATGAGGTCTTAAGGTCAATAATAACAATGCGAAAAATCTACTTGGATAACATGCTGGTGTCACAGCTCATGATCACCGAGATTTCGTCCATGTTTTAACCGTCTGCAGAATGACTGCCCCTGAACCCGTTAGCCAGTCACTTTGTGGGCATGTCTCAGCCGACAAAGTTAATGAAGCATAGGCAAATTTAGTTGACATCACGCCCAAGTTTCAGGGCCGTACAACGGCGAGGATAGCATCACTACGCAATGAACATGCAGCTTTGGTTAGATCAAACGACGTTTCCTTCACAAACGTCTACCAACTACCAAGCAGCACCTACCCACAATGTCTTCAGTGACGTGAATTTCAGGTGCGGGTAGAGCACTTCCCTCAGAGGAAGACTGAAAGAAAGTGTTATACCTGTACTGATATTCAACCCAAATTTTGATGATCCCGTTGCTAAAGTTGTCACCATTTTACTGAGCGAAAACGGGCCACTATTATATGCGAACAACAATTATTTAGATGGCTTGAAGCGCAGAAAAATTACCGATCGGCAGGCGACCGTCTGCGTACCATTCTATTTGAACACCGTCCCTTGGATAACAAGCAGCAACTGTTAACATTGCAGTCAAATATAAACTAGATGGAGTCGAGATTCGAAAACAATTCTGCATCACCTCGGTGGCAACACCAAAATTACCAGAGGTCGAGCCACAAGGCCGTATCTTCGCCGTCACTCCTGCGTTTAACATCCCAATCAAAGTGATGAACATTTCGACATCCAAACTTATCAAGCAACATCCACAATACCCCATGACTAGCGGAAATGTACGCTTTGATGAAATCCAGAACGAGGACATACTGTGGTTGGTTGCCTTTAGGACGCCGTTGGATCTGTCGAGCAGTGAACATCACGTCAACTGCACCGTGACTCACCCGAAATCCACATCGCCCCTTGGAAACATTAGTTTCCAACACTCCCCCCAACGAGTCAGTCAGGCAGGACCCTTACTGACGTCTTTCCAGCGCAACTTTGAGGGCTGAGGCTCTGTTGACTCTCCGTGCCCCAAGTGCTCCTCACATCTGCAAGCAAAGGTACGGTCAGGGTATCCATGAGCACTTGAGGGACTAGGCCTTGTTCAACTAGAGCAAAGCAACCTCCGATAGGTCGCCAGGCTTCAGAAGTGGGCCACAAGGACGGTTACTGTCAGTAACGTACGTCGGGCAATCAACACACAACTATCAGACAGCCACGCCCACCTCACTCCAAACCGATTGCCAGGTCCAACATCTTGCATTTCTAATCAGTTGTAAGATATCCGCACCAAATGTAGTACGAATGAAGTTGAATAGTTTGGGCGTCGTGTTTAACATGGATTTCGATTACAACACTCCTGAGGAAGGCCACCCGAGGTGGTTGAAACGTAGAGTATTACAACTTGCTCGAAACGTTGTGTTATTCCCAATCTGTATATCTATAACATGTTAAACACGACGCCCAAACTATTCAACTT
>QNGE01004670.1:30003-40600 GCA_008508345.1 Paragonimus westermani | reverse complement strand
CGGCTCAAATAGCTCACGTTCCGCTGATACAGTGTCCACGTCTCACTGCCTTACAGCAGTATAGACAGCACCATTGAGCGGTAGACACACAGTTCCGTGGCCATCTTCAGGCTGTGATCCTTCCATACACGCCTTTCAAGACGTCCGAAAGCAGCGCTAGCCTTTGCCACACGCGCTCTCAACTTGCGGTCCACGGACAGGTCTGTCGACAAGTTGCTACCCAAATAGCAAAAATCCCCGCAGCCATTCACAGTGCCCCCAGAGATGCGAATTTTGGGTGGAGGTACACAAGCAGCACTTTCACCAGCAGAAGGCTGAAAGAACGAAAACGTCTTACCTGTGTTGATGTCCAATCCAAACTTCGATGCTGCCGAAGCGAACGCTGTAGCTAGACACACACACACACACATGTTGGACTCTGACCGTGTGACATAACACCCAGTCAACGTCCGGTCTGGGTCTAACCAACCATTGTGTGGAGTCTGGTAGTAGCTTCTAATGTCATTCGTTAACAGTCACTCTCTGTGTTTGCGGTTGATCTTACGACGCCTTTATCAAACCTATGTGATTGTATTGACTTGATGAGGAATGATCGAAAACAACTGTTCGTCTCTCCGTTGCTTTTAATATCTGTTTCCTCATCACTGGTGTGTTATTGAAGTTTTGATTAACCTCAAATCTGAAATCATCTTTACCGTGGTCTAAAGTGCTCTCCACTCGATTCAACCGAACATTTGTTTATTTTTCATCAGTGTTTTACATTTCTAAATATATCCCCAAGTTTTGATGCAGGCCGTCCATTGAACACGTGACCCTGGACCGCTACATGCCAATTTCACGATCGTTTTCTGCACCAGTTATGACTTCTGACGAGCAGTATGGAATGTCTGCCCATACAAATTGAACACCAATTTCAGTTGATTAGTTTTCTCATTGGAACATAATTTCTGGCAGCCACTTTCTAAAAGGAATATTAGACCTCAGTTTCACCTGTATTCTATCTCGTTAATCGTGTTTGTCAATTGCACTAATTTCCCAAGGATGGAAACACTCGACAAAAAGGGAAAGCTAGAGGCCCAATCAAAATCCTCTTGACGCTGCTACCGTTACTCGTATCGGTTAGATTTCCAGCTTTTATGTCACAAGTTGTTTATCGCTATTCGATCCACAGTGATGTCTAGGTTAGACATTGTCAGGCTGACCAAAAATGTAGTCGCTGTAACGATAACTTGAATCGACGACACCATGTAGTAGGTAGACGAGAATGGTTGCCGCTGTGCTGTCACAAAATCGGCACTGCATGAAGGCGATTACACTACACATCGAGAAATGTGACAATCGACATATAACGGTAGTGGTTTAGCGTTACATCTTTGTATCAGTTTCGTATCTTGATCTGTGGGGCAGGTATATCCCAATCAAGCAACAAGAATCTAACTCGATTACTGCAGTTAGTCATGTCTTCGACATCCGGTTTTTCAGCTTTACATTGCACATGTTGCAACTGTGTTTCATGTCTTACGACTGATTCGAATGCTCTTATTCTGGGCGTTAACTTGAAAACCCATGTAGGGTGAGAGGTTATAGTTCAAACCCGTCACATTGGCTTGTCATATTTCGGCAGTCATGCATTCGATTTGGTCGGCGAGTTGATGATTATGTTCGTTTTGACATCTTTGAGTGATAGCGTTTAATGGAGTCAGGGTTATATTTCATTACGAAGTCGAGTCAGGTGCACTACACACCGATTCTCAAATGACTGACATCGTTGACGGTTCACAAAATAGATGTACTATCAATAAAACCCTATTTAACCTAGCAGATAGGGGATCAGTTAAATGTAGTCTCGCATGTACTGTTCTGTAAGTAACAACACGCGGATGCAGTGACTATGCCAGCTTTGAAAAGACTTGGTATTCTAGCGGGAGCGCTGTCATTAGTTATTAGTCAACTTGGAAGAAAATCTGGGATTTCTGAGATTCAAGGTTTAGGTGTGCTGTATTCGAGTCATGAAGACATGTAACCCGTGATCCTGACAACTGGACAGATGTTTCTTCAACCGCCTTCCGGTTGCGTCCACTGTGTAGTAGGACATTGCCGTTTGAGACGGATAAACTCAATCAATGATGGAAGGAACCTCATTGATCAGAGTTTTTAAAGTGGGCCCTCCACAGTTTTGCCAACTTCACTGACTGTTAGACAGATAGCACTCCGAGTTAAGAATATGACGCCATAAATAGCAGTACTCCTAGCGCTGGTCTTTCGTTCTACTGGTTCATTCATTAGATCACTTCAGTGTTCGCGCAATCATGTTACCAGATGAATTCCTGATCATAAACCCCAGTACGGATGACAATTACAATAAGTATAAGTGATACAGTGTTGTTACCTTAAATTAGAAGGCCTTGATCGTTTTCTGGACGCGATTCGATTACACTGGGGTCACACATGTAACTTTGTTACTCCACAGAACAACGCAATGGTCTGTCTGGAGTTACCATGATGTTGATGGCACAACGTAGCGATTGTGCACACCCGATGCGATCTCAGGCAAATAAACAATCTTATTGTTGGTGCTGTCACCCCCCCCCCCCAAAAAAAAACTGTCCACTAACTGGAATGAGCATTTACCGTTTTTTCTTGTAAAGCCGAATTCCTTTGATGTACCAACAATTATTTCTACCTCTGGCGCCGACTCACATACTGGACGCTAGTTAGCTTGTTTTTGCACTCGATCGCTTGACGAGCTATAAAAACGCAAGAGCTGCGTTTTGTACTTTGACTTCGGCTTTGGCACTCGGAACTTCGGGCTGAGACAATAAACGCTCTTTTCGAGAGACCAGTGTTTTTCCTTTGTAGTCGGCTTTGGGGGAATCGGCTTCTCGGGAGTAAAACAGTGCTTACCATATCACTGCGTTGTAGGAATCGTTCCAGTTCAATTGCATCCACTCGGTCGTTCCGCGATATAACACTTATCCAATGATGTGTTGAAAAATCCTGCAAATGTAACTTTCCAGACATGTCATCTTCCGGAATTGTGTCCAAGGTAATAAAATTGTCCACAATAGAAGATTAATTCATTTTAGAAGCCAGTATATTTTCTGAACAGTCAATTCAAGAAAAGAATTGTGCACAGGGCAGCAAAAGAGACTCACTTCAACCAGATGGACACAGACACCATTATTTTTTGTCGAATGATTGCAATGCGTTGATACTTAATTTCCCATATTCGCTTTGAAGCAACGCCCGATTGGAAAACTGAACTGTACAGGCTGGTATGTTCGCATATTTCATAGGATGTTAAACCAAACAGATTTTGTCTAAGGCTCTGATCAGCACTGCAATCTCTGCAAAAGTTGCCATGTTTCTATGGTATGAGACACGGAAATTTGGACGAAATCTCACCAGAAAATTAGTCCTTTGTAGTTTGTCGAAAGGAACAGTATCAGAAAATGTCCCTGAATATGAACATCAGCGTACTGATAGCGGTCTGATGTGACTAGTTCACTCATTCCGTGGACTGAATATACCGTCTATGCAGTCTACCGATAACTTTTGTTAATACGATTCTGTAAGGCGCATTCTTCTCGTTCGAAGCTTGCACTATTAGTACCTCAAAACATCAGAGTAAATTTTTTATTATCAATGAAACAAACGATTTTCCACTGACGAGTCAATGAAACATGCAGCTAAACCAATGATCAGTTATGCCCTAACTGTTTCGGTTTCAATGAAATGGTCTTGTTCACTTTCCTAATTCTCAATCACAAAGGTATGTATGACGTCCACCGTACAGTTTTTATCAGCACAATGCATTTGAATGTTGGCTTCATTTCTAAAACATTCCTTGTTGTGTGGGAAACCTGTCAAACGGCTTACCATTTATTTCGTTTTGTGTTACTAACTGTTGGTTTGAGACAAAAGGCGGATGGCGCAAAGATTGTTTACTCGAAAGATCAACACATGGGGTACATGTTTCAACACCACAACAAACAAGAACACTTGGGGCAATTCGTTCTCCTGATAAACCTGAATAAGGCGGTGAGTAGACGTAAATCAGGTGATTTTCTCCGGAGTAACGTTTTGTACATTCTGATCCCACAAATAAACATGTAACTAATTTCAAATATTAAGATAAGGTTCCATAGGGCGGAAGTCATGAGTTAAGGGATAAGACAGGCAGACACGGAAATGAAGGTTAAAAATATGGGGATGCTGACTACCAGGACAGCTGCAACGTCAACACAAACTGTTTATGAACGCATATAAGGAGGGATTCTACCATGTGATAACCAGAGTCTGCGCAAACTGGAGGATGGGTTTCCCATGGCTCCGAAGAATCACAGAGAATGTGTCACAAAGTTTGGCTCTGTTTTGTATGGATTAAGTGTTTTGCTACTGATGACACTGGGTGCCATCCGCCGGTCTTCTACTTGTGCCTCCAGCCATTTGCGAACATGATCCCTGATACGAGAAGCTGGCTGTCGGTTTGTCCCTTCCCATTCAGTCGTATGTGAACCATGACAAAATGAATCAGCGGACGATTTTGCGAAATTCGGTCTCGTACATTGTAGAACAATACTGCAAACATTTACACATTTGACTCGACAAACAATCAGTAGATTATTCACAGTATGCTGCAACTTTTCATGAATCTCCTCGAGCGACTCCAGTTTTTATTGACGGAGTTCAACGTAGGATGTAGCTATTCGTTTGAGATCGGAACTAATAGGCTGTAGCTTACATGATCAGAGTCTTTTCGTGAACTGAATGAGGAGGACAAGCTGACACCTAGCTTCAGGGTTTTTTTGCAAGCGCACGGTAACATGTTACCTCCCAAAGCAGCGGCTCTATGAAACCATACTGTTAATCGGTTATAAAAATCAGTTTGATTATCCCTTTGTCCAAAAATAGACCCACGATGGTGTATGCCATATACGTGAGAGAATTATTCAAATTCGATCAACGCTTGTTTACTGAATACTCATGGTAGTGCGTAGTTCCAATATGACTGGTTTCCAAATCCTAACCGACTTCAGACAAACTTTTACATTCGTTTTTCAAGCAAACTGGTAAACAAGTAATGACAGATTTATTCGCACAGCGATTCTATGGGCTCTACTTCCTTCTAGATCCTCATTGTGTCACAGTCTGCAGTTCAAACTTATTTTGTACACACCTGACCTATGACCTTCAGGTTTGTGTTAATTCACGTTTTACCTGCCTTCGTCCCACTGTTTCATCCTCCAAACAGCTGGTGAAGAGCTACAAGATCCTAAGGTTGTTACAGTTTAAGGGAAGCTGAAACTGCTTATAAGTTATTCTACGCTAAACGGTTAACAGCGAACGGTTTCGGTGAAATGGGTTAGGACCGTCAGCAAGGAGAGGAGACCTGATTAAGAAAAGAAGGTCCTCATCATATCAATTAAGTCATGAAAAGGAAGCTTCAGATTACAAAGCAAAGAAGTGATTAGAGTTCTGTTGAAATGGTTCAAACACAAGTTAGCTCCTTCGAAATAATTCTGTTTACAAGGATATCTGATGGCTTTATTTGGTATACCGAACTGGTGTGTACAATCTACGCTTGACAGCAGTAAATAAACAGCTATCATAGCGAACTGTGGTAGCGTATTCCACACTTGGCATATCTGGCGCCCAAATGCGTGTCGTTTGCAAGGCAACTTGCTCACTTATTACGGCTATGGTGAATTATCCCTGCTGTGTTGGATTTGCTTACATGAAATCGTATCTCTGAGGAAATGGCGTAATTGATAAAGGATTCTATGATCCTCGAACCTAACGAGTGCCCATGAAGGATTAGTCTAGTTTGAGCATCCTCAGTGGAGTGTTGCAGCTCGTTCTATCACTACTCGTTGTGCTTCCTTATCAACGCTAAGGTCCTTTTTACCCCCATCTCACAAACTCTTCGGACTTTTGTTGAACTATCAGTTGGAATAGTAGAGATATATTTGTCAGTCACTGTTATTTGTAAAGTAACACAGACGATCTCAAAAGATAAAATGTATCAAGTTTAATTTCTTGTACACGTTTGGGTGACTGCAAATCCTGTATCATGGTTCAATCCACAAGTATATAGACAAACTTCTGTTGCAAATTCTCTCAGGACCCGCTTGAACAATTATCGTTCAGGTACACTCACGTGTTCTACCTCGCGTTAAAAAGATTCCCCGTATACCGTCCACACCTTGTCTTCCTGTTCTGGTGACCAGTGTATCCTAATTGTCTCAAACTTCCCGCTTCCGTTAGGTTGCATGTCTAGTTTGGGATTTCACATCAAGCATAAAAGCCTGTAATCCACTTAATCCCTCAGCATACAAACTATGATCTGTCCTGGTAAGAACTGATCTGGTATGGTCAATGTCCGACATTATTGTTCCCGCTGGCACGACATAAATTTTGCAGTGTGTGTGTGTACACATGCGCGAATGAAGGTAAGCTAGTTTGCCTATCGGGTGTCTATAAACTCATCATCCTGTAGTCATTAGTAAAAGCAAGTGCTAATTGAATGAATCGTGTTAATGACAGTTAGCACACTACATCAGTTTATATACAGTAATCTCGTGACAGTGTGCGATTTTAACCCGCAGCGAGCGTTTCATTTCGTACAAAGAACTCATCAGAAGTAAGTAACTTCTTGAGCCCCGCTTTACTGTCGCAATAGTTTAGAGCTTACCAATTGGAATATGAGTTTGGTTTTGGTTTGCGGAATTCTATGTAGTTCGATATTGATTTGCGAACTAAAGTCAGCAAAAATAAATCGCTATTTTTGTTGAAAATAGAATGGCCGACCGCTGGTAGATCTTTTTGGAAATTACTAAATTTAGTTTGCAAAGTTAAAATTCGAGTGTAGAATCTGGGACAGACGGACGTACTCAGGCTGTTTTTTTATTACTGAATGTACTAGTCGCAAACACTGATCCAAAACGTATATTTTAATCATTTTTTACCCCAGATTTTATGATCGGTGTCAGTAGGCAATCGGGAATTCGGTTTTTTTCCTTTCATTCACGTTACTGGTGTTTACTGGTAGACACTTGGAAATTAGATTGACGTGAATCGGACATCACTCAGAAAGAAATGGTAGCTATCGTATTAGGAGAAAATGTTTGGTCGAATGTGAACTAATAAATTTATATAGTCAATACAGTTGAAAAAACCACTGTCCTTGTTATCGGTACCATCGTTGCCATGACTACCATCACCTATCTCCTTTGACCTAAGTGTCATTAACACTCAGTTTATCTCCCATGAATTTTGCTGGCGAACCAATGTAATACATTAGTTTAGCATGCCGTAGACTTGTCATTCATATAAAATACCGCCCACTCAAAAATAAAATCCTGTTTCTACATTCAACTCGGTTGTCACAGCAACTTCTGCTGTGTGCGCTTGTTCACAGTAACCTTGTTATAGCCCACAGTAAGGATTTTTATTTGGGCCCTCGAGGAAGATAATACATTTCTGAGCTCTTCAAATACAAAATAGACATTATTCACATGTGCTGCAAGACTTGGATACTCACATTAAAACAAGTAAGTTCATACCGAAGTGTGTAGAGTCAATCACTGGGCGAAACTGCCGGATTTTGTTGCACAGATTGCCTTAATGACAGTAGTGATCAGCATGAAATAGTTGTATGAAGTTGAATTGTTTAAAAAGTCTCTCTGAAGACATTTTCTAGAAAAAGGTTCTCGAACATTCTTTCCTACGACTTGTTCAATCCTCTAAAGAAAAGGTTTATGTCAGTATCTTAAACACAAATTGCCACAGGGAGTGACAAAACTTTAGAATATTCATCTCTAGGATGAAAGGAAGGCGAAATTTCGTGAGGCTACGTGATGGAGCTTGATACACTGTCTTACCTCCAAAAAATCCAAATAAGTCTGAGGTGATCTTTTAGATACTCTGGTTGAACTTCTGAATAAGGAACTCCTTATAAAAAATTACGTTTTTACTGAATGTTCATAGTAAGGCTTAACGTGTTAGTTTATTGCCTGTTATAAGAACATGTATCTAGCATAATTTATGTAACACAATACAGCCTCTGAAGGACTGGTGCCCTTCAACAAAGCAGAAGTATATACTGTAACAAACACCCAGAAGAGCAGACAGAGATTATGACCGGAGATGTATTACGCAACACGCGGCGATACTGGAATATCAAAAAGGATAAGGGTACAAAAGTACAAGGGAGTTACGTTTAAATACAAGTGTCCTCCTTGTTTGTCTGACTGTCCGTTGGTTCGAGATCCCCGTGCACAACGTTGACGTAGCGATCTGAAAGGTGAACGAAACAACCGTGTGACGACTACAACTTCAAATTCGATCCGTGCGCGCTGACTAGTTTCAGTCGTGTGTTAAACAGCTCCCGACCTCGGGGACGACTGGTGATGGTTCCCGGTCTGTAGGTTGTGTGTATGCTTTTAGTCGATCGAAGTGAACCACGATTGGCTGTCTGTTAGTTCCTGTTAGTTCACTAATGTGACAGGTTGCCTACGAAAGTATCCACTCGACAACATACGGCCCTTTCCATTGTTTATGCATCTTCATTGGGACTCCCTGGCTGGGAACCGTGCTATGCAACCACACCCTTTCACCAACCTTCAGGTGAGCTCTAAATACCCTCTTATTGTAACAGTCCTGATGCCTGTGAAATGTCTCTAGATGTGCTCGTGCTGTCTGGTGGGCCCGCCGAAGTGTGTCGAGAAGGTTGCTTGCGTATTGTGCTACCGGAAGTTGCATTTGCTGTGTAACGGGGAACCGGGCACTCGTGCAAGAAAGATATAAGGGGCTCTTGTGAAAACCACCGAGGAATTAGTTTGACTCCAGTCATTTCTAGGGTTCTAGCATCCATTAGACTTCGTCGACTCACTGCAGCTCGAGAGGTAAACATTAGGGAAGAACAGGCAGGGTTTCACCTTGGGCGGGGATGTATAGATCACATTTTCACTCTTCGTCAAATTTCGGAGCAGCGTCATGTATATCGCCGGCCAACAACTGTTGTGTTTCTCGACTATAAAGGTGCGTTCGATTCAGTGGGTCGATCTACACATTTAGAGTCGCTCAAACGCAGAGGTGTGCCGACTAAGTACGTGAACATATTGTCGGCACTCTATTCCCATAACTCAGCTGTCACCATTTTTGTTTAATTTCGTCATAGACGAAATAATGGAGGATTGTCTGCGGCACTCACAAGATGCCGGCGTGGACCTCCTACCTGGTGAAAGACTGACTGATCTTGAATATGCTGACGACAAAGTGTTGCTGTTTGACAACATTCAATCGGCACAAGCACTGCTAGACGCTATTTCGCGTTCTGTCAGATGCTTCAAAATGCGCTTTGCAGCCTCAAAATGCAACGTGCTTCTGCAGAATTGCTGTGACCACGTAGATTTGATGTTAGATAATGTAGTCATGGAGGTTGTTGACCGGTTTGTATACCTGGGAAGCTGCATCAGTGGTGGTG
The DNA here is from genome assembly GCA_008508345.1 of Paragonimus westermani. Classification (NCBI taxonomy): domain Eukaryota; kingdom Metazoa; phylum Platyhelminthes; class Trematoda; order Plagiorchiida; family Troglotrematidae; genus Paragonimus; species Paragonimus westermani. The sequence goes on along the minus strand of QNGE01004670.1, from coordinate 31,113 downwards.
GTGTAGGGAATGAACTAGAAGCGCGTATCTCTAAGGCTAGGGCGGTATTAGCTAATTTGAGGCATCTCTGGCGACAGAGAGGTAGTTCTCTGAAGCTTAAAGGTCGTGTATATAAGACAACGGCGAGGACCGTATTACTTTACGACAGCGAAAAATGGCCGCTCAGGGTAGAAGACGTGAACCGCCTTCAACTATTTGATCACCGATGTCTGCGTTCAATCGCTTGTATCGGGTGGCACCAGCGTGTAAGTAACGAGGAGGTTAGAAAGCAGGTGTTTGGTAGTGATTGTCAAACGAGTTCCTTTGTCCAGTCTCTACGTTTGCACAGGCTTAGATGGTTAGGTCACGTATTAAAGATACCAGCTAGTCGTCTTCCACACCGAGCACTGGTCGCTGACAATGCGACCGACTGGTGTAATGTGCGAGGTGGACAGATAATGACCTGGCGTAGGGAAATGAAGTCGTTCACCAAGGGGTTGGCCAGTGTAGATCGAGTTCGTCTCCCGGGCTGGGGCCCTCGCGACTCACAGAGTCGGTGGTTGGAGACTCTGGGTGAGATGGCGGCTAATCGTGTTCGGTGGCGTGAATGTTGTCGTTGTTTGTCCGAGTTGTCTGTGAAGTGAGTGCATTTAATGACGCGGGGCAGTGAAAGCCGTAAGGAAGCTATCTCGCTGGTGACGCCTTACTCTCACTTGCAGCCCGGTTGTTTGTTTACAGGGTGTAGGCACCTTGATGTTGAATGTTTGAATATGGACGTAGTTATTTTCAATAGTTAGGTCCCTTCCCGTCCCCTTCTTTTTCCTTCTGTCTCTTCCTATATAGGCTTTGCTTTTTCTTCATGGTTGTGTGGCAGTTAAGCATTAGTGTGAACCACCGATGTATTGCTGTTTATGACGATGATGATGATTTCTTCACTATTTCCGGAATTTCTGCTAGCCACTGGTAGGCGCGTGATAGGGGGATTTGCACATGTGAAGCGTCAGCCTGACTGATGTTCCGTCCTCGTGTACCTTAGGTGGACTGCGTAATGGCGGAATATGTGGTCTTGTCAGAAGTTTACGATCAAATACTTAGGCGCTGATGGAATCAGCCGATTTCCTCCTGCGCAGG
>QNGE01004669.1:0-57270 GCA_008508345.1 Paragonimus westermani | reverse complement strand
GCATTAGTGTGAACCACTGATGTATTGCTGTTTATTACGATGATGATGCATATGTCAAATGTATAGCTTATCGCGGCGGCTTGATGAATGGGCTGAGGGCTTTGAGGAACAGTTTAACTGTTATCAGCGAGCCCATTCGGTTGTGAGTGATGGCCACGTGGTTAGTTATGACGCTCCCAACGATCGTTCATCGGAAACCGAAGTATCTTTGGGGCTTGAATTATTGAAACATAACAAAGTTCCGTGTACGGAGCTCTGGATCATTCCGAGGGCGAGGGACTGCTGTCTGAATCTTCCACACTCCTAAAGTCTATACGACAGGTTGAAAGGTGCTTCACCAGTGATGACTAAAGGCAGTTATTTCTATCGTCAAACAAGGTGCTCGAATATCATCCGACAACCACAGAGGTATTAGCCTTATTTCAAGCGACTCCAAGCTGCTCATGAGTCTCATAATGTGGCGGTCTCCGAACTGCAGATAGAGCCAGAATAAGACTAGGCAAGCTCCCGGTCTGGTCACGAGTGTATCGACCATGCCTTTACCTCGCTACAGACACTAGCATCGGCACTCCTTCTGTCAGCCAACGATCGTGGTATCCTTAGGCTTAAACAACGGCTCCCATCTGGTTGCCTAATATGTTGTCTTGGACTGTCCTCATCGCAAGAATCTCAGCAAAGTACGTCAATTTTTAAAAAAATTAGTATGCTCCATCTGGGTGTAGACTGCATACTCGTTGTGAACTAATGCGGAGGCTTTCCACTTTAAGTGAAAGTGAATAGGAGCGTCTCTCTTTCTGGTCGATTCTGGGATGGCTAGAATCGCGGAAGAAGAGCTCAGCGGTTTCTAGGATCTCAGAGTGGGGCTTCTACCAAGTAGCAAAATGACTGAGGTTCAATATATGGACTACAGTGTTTTACGAAGTTCTTCTGTAACGGACATGCAGACCGTGCTGAATCGATTAAAACATAAGGTTCGTCTGCGTGATATCCACTTCCAAAATGTAGTGTTGCTAGAAGATTAAGTTGGCTCGGGCACCATTTTTGTCATTACAGGCAGGCTGATCGGGACTACTGACCACTTCATCTACCTGAGCAGTGTGATCGGATTGTAATACTGCGGCGAAGGTGACCCTAGGACGAAAGTACGTAATGCACTTACTAGGTTTCGCCACTTGCGGCGTCGCGAAGAAGTCCGATTAAATGTGAAGCGTGTAATGTGTGAGCGCCCGGCTTCGCTCCATGAATCGGAGACCAGATCCACTTGTATGAAATATGCACCTGGGCTGTCAATATTCGATCACCTTTACACCTATACAATATACCATTGTTGTGTATATTATATATATACATAACACTGCCCAAGGCAAAAGAGAACATACAGGGAGAAGAAATGGCGTCGATTCACACAGAGGTTTACAACATGAACGCCAATAACTTTCACCTTACTATGTAAGACAGCTTCCTCAACCAAATATGTACACGGTCCTTCAGACATTATGTGGTGGATGGTCAAGCTGGAGGTGCTGGTGCTCCAACTCTTGGCCGAATACATCGACGGTGCAGCAAGTTACGTCTAAAAGCTCACAACGCGCGGGTCAGGACCAGCATGGGCGACCGGATGAGCCATCGCTCAACTGGATCGCACCAACGGGCGAGGCATGGCTGGCAAAATAGGATGAATAACCAGATCGAGGGCACGATTATTCCAACATCTAGGGGAATATCTCGACGTGGTCGTAGAATACGGCCAGAGGACAAAATGAGCAAGTTGCGGGCAGCACGAACGATCGGACGGGTCGTCGCCCAACTAGATCGGCCAAACGAACGAGGAACAGCAGGTGAAAAACGTCTTGACAAGAGGCGTCGAACACAAAAACCGGGTCGAAGTGCGCACGACGTGTGAGCGAAAACCGGTGGTTTTGGTCCGGAGTGATGACTCATAAACGCGAGCGCGCGCGTAGCATGGTAGTCAGTGTGTTGGACAATAAAGACTGTGCATTATTGGACGCCTTTTCGTTAAATTTAGCCAGGAAGGCTGGGAAGCTCCACTGAAGTCAGCATCAGTGCCTCCATGTCCTGAACCCAAGTCATATGCTGGCCACTAGGTTGTATTTTCCAGGCTAAATCACCATCAGCAAGCATAATAGAGCGTAGTGAGCGGTGATCAGGCATTCATAAGATGTTGCCAAGTCAACAAAGTGTGTGAAACGAGAGCATTATGCTCACAAACCGAAAGAGTAAATCCGTCCCAGAGACAAGTCGGCGAACTTCGCCATCTCCAACGTTAATGCTTCGGATAAACCGGTGTTCGAAAACGGACCCCGTGGATATCCTCCGGGCAACTGGACCAGGTTTCGCAGCCATACAACAGGACTGCTATTACAGTAGCAATATACAATCGACTTTCCAGAGGAAGACTGAGATCGTGTCGGCTCCAAAGATGGTATAGGTTAACAAATGTCGTCTGAACGTTAGCTACCCTATTTGGGACCTAATCAGAAATTCCACCACTAGTGATGTAGCTCGCAGTGTACACTGTTGTACAGTTTCAACAGCAGGACTGCGACAACTAGTCAAAATCACTCGTATAACGTTCGGCCACCGGACATACTGCGCAGCGGCTTATCTTATGAAGTAAGACAATCGAGTCGTTTGTTCACATCGTCAACAGCCATACTCATACAAGAGCGGTTCGCTTATCTAGCATGAGCACTGGAGGATTGACAATATCAAAGCTGTTGTCTGTAGATTCGCTTGCAGATATAGCAAATAAAAATACATCTGACTTGCGACGGGAAAGAAAATGTATGTTTCCGATTTGGTGTACTCACAGATATGACGCTAAACTGTTCTTCACATTACCGGACATCGGTGGTAGATCGTGAACCAATAAAACCCAGGCGAGTATGGCGAAGATAGAAAGGTAGCGGTTAAAAAAGAATCAAACCAAATTTAACATGAGAAAATTCGGAGGTGCAGAAAACTGTGAGCAGACTCACCAGTGAATGTACTTGGAATAGTTGACATAAGACTTTTGACATTCCTGACGGGAATACCATCTTCTTCAGACATCATATGCTCAATAAGCGACTCGATTTTTCTCCAGATATAGTCATTGGGTGAATTTCGACCTGAATAGTCTTTCTGAATTAGCCCCAAACCTAGGCGTTTACCTTCGGCAGTGACTCGTTTGGATGCATTGCACTTATCCGCCGGTTGCTCTTGAGAGTCGATATGTGGAGGTTGAGGCGAAATGGACACCGATTTAGGAGGCGTAGAGGAAGCCACAGGATCCTTTTTCTGGTGGGGGGAATTAGCACGGGAAACTAAATCCGCCGTTTTATTGCGCGATGTCGGACTAGAACACGAAGGAGAGTTTGGATTCGAGGTGACAACGGGGGACTTAGGTGCCTCGTTTGAGTTCGATTTCCATGATGATGAAATTGGACTACACGCGTGTCGGCAAGCCATTGTAGTGTGATAGACGACCATGCCAAGTCCGGCGACTAAGCACCTAACAGGCACATCTCCAGCCGCCCCGAGGTTGAAATGGACAAGGTTGACGAAAGTGACCAGTTTAAACAATTTTATGCTTAGTTCACAGAGCTGCGCAGGTGCGACGCTAAATCAAAAACTGCCAACATGTTCGGATACTTCTACTAGAAAAACAAATACCACTGTTTCTTTCAACCATGCCAGCTCCTAGGCAAATATTGGGCTTCAGCGACCATCAACGATTTCAAAGATTTGCACACGGGTTGGAGGATCAAGGTCCAAATTACCCGGATCCAATCAGTTTGTTCCTTTAAATGTCCGGCGGTTTTCTGTTGACATGAAAATCAATCAGTGAAACCAAGGCGAAGCAACGTTTTTGTGAGTTGCAGGGTAAAACAATAATCTAACAATACCGAGTAAATTACTTACCTGACAGTTTTTCGAATAGGTGGGCTTCCAATAAAACTTTAAAATGGTTCCTGAGGAGCAGTTAACAACCCCTAGTTGGAGGCCATTCCAGTGGTTGATGACCCTATAACAGAGGAAATGTCTATCGAAGGTCCTGAAGGTGTAGAGTATTTTCTCTTGGTTTTGTTCACTAACGATGCTTCACCATTGTACAACAACGTTTTTGCGTCATCTCTGCAGGTTGTTTGAATTGATTAAAAATGACCTTGCAATTGCAATAAAGTTTTGTGCACGCACGCCTTTCTGCTCTTCTACATGTGGCGTAGTTGCTTGACGATACTACACGGATCTCATCCATCTTTAGCTCCGTTGTACTCCGAACATCGTCGCAGCACCGACCGCGTTTCAGCCGCTCACAGTAATCTCGGAATATCCTCGCTTCCTGGATACTGGTAATTTGGAATGTCGCTGTGGTGGTCTACTTGAACCCTTTCTGTGAGTCACGCTTCTTATTCCTATAACTTGCTAAACTCCCGTAACTGTCCTGTTGCATTCTTTCATTTTTAATCACTGAACTCGATGTAAAACGTCTGCATTCACTTAGGGTAGTCTGAGACTGTGTTGAACCACTACAAATTGGTAAGCTCGAATTAGTCGATTCCTCACATCTTCCTGTCTTCATTATCCGGCGAACTGGTTGTTTCCCCACCTTGTGTGTATTTTGTTTCGTCGTTCGGTTTGATCACCACAACGTCCTTATTGGCTCATTAACTTTGCGTGTTAAACATCTTCCGCTGCTGCTATGTCCAACTACGATGATTCAACTGAGCAGCTTACCGCATCCATTCACATCAAACTGCCTGAATTTGGAGTCAGTAACCCTCGTTTGTGGTTCGGACAAGTTAAAGCTCTTTTTCGAACGAGGCGCATTAAGTCACAGATCATGATGTACTCCTACATAGTTCACTCCATCCCTACTGAGATCGCCGAAGAGGTCTCGGAACTCATTGACAACATGCCTGAAGACCAGCCGTACGATAAGCTGGAAGACGCCTTAATTACCAGGTAGGTGTTTCTGAACAGCGGAAGCTAGACCAACTATTTTCCGAAGTTGAGCTAGGTGACCGCAAACCATCCCAGCTTCTACGACACATGAAACAGCTTCTCGGAGGCAGGAAAATGGATGACACCATTTTTCGACAGTTATGGATGAAAAATCTACCATCATAAACTCGTGAGATTCTGGCTACATTCGGCAGTGCTTTGCCTATAGAGGAGCTTGCAGATGCAGCTGGCAAAATGTTGGATGTTCAACGTAATCCCCAGTTAGTAAACACGATCGTTAACCAACCTCATGACGATTTGCGACATCAGGTGGAGTGTTTGACCAAACAAGTCCAGTCATTGGTTCACTCTCTGCACTCTCGGTCGCGCAGACCACGCAGTCGATCTACAACACCTTCCCGACGTCCAACGGCACTAGCACACAACAACCATAACTATTGTTGGTATCATCGTACTTTTGGCCACCGAGCAACGAAGTGCACTCAGCCCTGCACATTCACTACTTTACCGACCGCACAGGGAAACCCAGTGACCGGCCAGTGATGGCGACGGCTGTGCCTGGTGTCTCCCTCAAGTGTCGCCTTTTCTACATCTCAGGCAGATCCACAGGCAACAACTTCATAATCGACGCCGGCGCTCAGGTAAGTGTAATTCCATGCACTGTAGGAGACCGCCAGCGTTGTAAGCCCATTTTCTCCTTACGAGCCGCTAACGGAACCTCGATACAGACGTACGGTCGACGTTCGCTCACTCTCGACCTTGGACGTCAGTTCCGCTGGATTTTTCTGGTAGCAGGCGTTTAGACCGCAATTCTGGGTGCCGATTTCCTATTCCACTTTGGTCTCTTGGTTGATATTCAGCACCACATGCTTTTGGACAGCTTGACTTCGTTGAGTGCTAAAGGCAAATTAACCACCATGAATTCCATCGGAGTCCATATGGCGGTGCCAAAACCCTCAAGATATTCCCGGCTGATCCATCAATACCCGCGGCTCATAAATCCGTCGTATCACCCACATTCTTTGAAACACGACGTTACACACACCATCGTGGCCAAGGGACAGCCAGTGACCGCTCGCCCCAGACGTCTCCCTCTCAAAAAGCTGAAGATTGCCAGGGCGGAATTTGACCACATGTTTCAACTCGGCATCATCCGTCCATCCAAGAGTGCATGGTGTTCCCCTTTAAATTTGGTTCCTAAGAAAACACCGGGTGATTGGAGACCGTGTGGTGACTTCCGAGCACTCAACAATGCCACCGTAACGGACCGTTATCCCATTCCCCACATCCACGATTTTTCCTTGTCTCTACATTCTAAATGTGTTTTCCCTAAAATCGACTTGGTGCGTGCACATTACCAAATTCCAGTCACTGAGAAAGACATACCCAAGACCGCGATCACAACTCCCTTTGGTTTGTATGAGTTCCTTCGAATGCCCTTCGGACTTCGGAATGCAGCCCAAACATTCCAGTGTTTCATAGATCAAGTTGTACGTGGTCTAGATTTTGTCTTCGTTCACCTCGACGATGTGTTAGTTGCCAGTCGTTCCCCTAAGAACATGAAACGCATCTTCGTCTTTTGGTGGAGCGGTTGAATAAATACGGGATTTCCATCAATTTAGCAAGGTGCTATTTTGGCGTCTCGTCTCTTGAGTTCCTTGGACATTTTATAGACGCACCTGGCATCAAACCCTTAGACACCAACGTGCAAGCGTTGCAAGAGTACCCCACTCCTGATTCCATCAAAAAACTTCAACGGTTCATTGGAGTTGTTAACTATTACCGTCGTTTTATTCCTCACTGCTCACAGCTTCTGAAGCTGTTAACCGGGCGTTATTTTAAGTCCTGAAGCGCTACAAGCGTTCAACGACGTTAAGAGAGCGCTCAGCGAAGTGACGTCCCTTGATCATTTTAATCCAGAGCCGACCGCTCATCTGATTCTTTCAACTGACGCGTCTAATCATGCTGTCGGCGCAGTGCTTTAGCAATACGTCAGTGGTGAATTGCGACCAGTCTCATTCTATTCGCAAAAGCGATCACCCGCTCAAGCCAATTATAGCACCTTCGGACGTGAGCTGTTTGCTATTTACTTGTCCATCAGACATTTTCGTCACTTGTTGGAAGGAAGGAACTTTACTGTTTTAACAGATCACAAACCTTTAATATACGCCTCCAATGTCAGTCAGGATAAATATTCTCCTCGCGAAATTGGACATATCGAGTCCATAGAGCAATTCACAACGGATATCCGACACGTCCATGAAAACTCCAATGTGGTTGCTGATGCGTTCTAAAGACTACATGTTAACGCGGTTTCTGGCCTGCAAGACATAAGTCTCGAGAAAATGGCTGAAACTCAAACGTCTGATCCTGACTTTTCATCCATTTGCACCCCGCCCTTTCAGTGTTCTCGTATTCCCTTACCATCTTCCGAATCTACTATCGTATCTGACACTTCCGCGAGCATACCACATCCAATTCTACCTCTTTCTCTTCGTCGACCCATTTTTCTCCATTTGCATTCTTTGTCCCACCCTAGTGTCCGCTACAAATGTTCTAAAGCAAAATGTCTCAAGAAGCCGGATGCAGTCAGTTCGTCTCATTCGGTATCAGGCGAACGTCTGTTGACATGAAAAGCAGCCAAGTGCAACCGGATATAGCACCGGCATGGGTGATCATACCAAGTACCAAGAGCAGAGCAAGAATGCGAGTCCAGCTATGGTTTGAGCAGATTGAAACCAAACAATGCTTCAAAACTGTCCCCAAAAGTGCGCCTGAAAACCCCCAAAAGAAATTATAGTCCAATACTTAATAGCTGGGTGAGAAAAGTACAGTTTTCATGAGAGACGGCGCTTGTAAGCCTTTTTGGCATGTCCTCGTCGGCCCCTATCACTCGCTACGATTAATAACTATTCTAAGAGATATTCTGATGAGGTGTGGGAGAGTCAACTCACTACCCAGTCGTCAAAATTCAAGTGGACATAAATCATTACAATCCTATGCGATGTATTCTAAGCCGTTGACTATTCTTCAGGTCAACGTACACGTTTTCACTGGTATACTTGAGTAGCTGTACTATATAAGCCTGTAAAGCGCTGAGGCGATGGTTTACCCACCTGGGGTAAGGTAAGCTCAGTCATCCTAAGAGCAGTAAATGTCGTTTTAACAGCTGCCTCATAGGGATGCGCGAGTGGTGAGCTGAACGGAATCCTAATGGCCAGGACTTTCTTCAGAGCGATTTACGAGATGTCTACTGTGCTAAGTGCTGAACCGCAGAGGCGTTGCTACGGTCTTTACCGAGTGACATGTCGTCTATGGGTAAACTCGAATCATCCGACCAGCATGCAATCGTCTCAAGACAAATCTGCAATGCACTGGAACCAACAGCATTCCTGACTTAATAATCGTCAGCATGGAGAAAAGCGTTGCCGGAAATATTGTCCAGAAGGTTGCTGATATAATTAAGAAACGCCAATATTGTAGTTCGCTGCTATGGCGTTTCAAGGTCACAACCAGATGTAAACGGCCAGTACAGCGCGGAAAGGGATTTTTCCAGGTTTTCTGGAGGAGTTAGAAGACGTATTTCAGGGCAAATATGCACACTTTATCGAGTGTGGCAGTTGTGTCACAATGGGAAGAAGCCGGTGCACCTAAAAGTCACCCGTATTTCCATTTCTGTTGGGAAGATTTCCTGGAACTTTTTAAAGTAAAAGTATCATGTTGGCTTTCGTGGTCGATTTCCATTGTGAAAATGCTTACACCGAAAGTTTCACGGTGGAATACATACCCTCTACTCCACAGAAGTGTGCAATTTCGGGTAGTTTGGGAGATATATATGAATTTGTGATATCTGAACACATATTGCTTCCGCACCACATTCTACCCTGAATATCACGGTCGTGGGTTGGTTATCTGTCTGACTTATATGTTCCCTCTGTTTTCTTTTCGAAATTTCATGTAGGAACCGGTCAACGAAGCGTTATTTCCAGAAACTATTGCACCTAACGTTATCACGTGGTTGTTTCTCTCCACGGTCCATACGGGGCGGTGCTAGCATGGGTAATTGCTCCACTCCATCATTAGTATTTCACAAAAAAATTGGAAAGGTTCTTTGCGCACCCAAATGGCCGTTTCCAACTCGTTCCAACCTTGAAACACCATACCGACGAACCACAAAATTGCCCAAGAAACACGAGAGAAGCATACACTGAGCCTTGGAAAACCGTTGCAGAAAGCATTCGGGAGATGAGAACCGTGAGCCAATTTTAACTCCAACAGTTCTAGTAACAGGAAGGAAGGTAACCTAGCGGAGAACTTCACTTTGGATATCCAAATCGTTCAGGGTAGAACTGAATGGATGGAATCAGTCGGAGACCTTGACAAAATCGAAGAACACCTGAGACGAGATTGCTATCTTCGGCCCCGCCAAACTATCCACGAAGATAAGCATATTTGTTACGTGCTGGGTGGGCGAAAAAGATTGTTCGATAAGAAATGATCGGGGATAGTCTTCCTTACTAAGCGCTCCCTTATCTTGCATGGAATATTAGTGAGGGTGATTGAGCGATAACTAGCCGGTTACGCGTCTTAGTGGTAGACGTTAACGTTCTATCTCAATTCGTCAAGGGAATGCTAATCCGGAGTGTCTTTCTAAGCAGTGTGTAAGAAGGCTCAGCCAGACTAGCAGGCGTTTCTTCGAGAATCCCATGGTGACTGCTGTCAGCACTGTACCAGTTAAACCTGATCAAATGATTTTGAGCTTCCAGTGAAAAAAACTCAATGGCGGGAGGGGCTAGCAAAGCTTTGCAGATGCACAGGGGATACACATTCGGCAGCATAACGCATGAGACAACCGAGTAGTACTTCTTGAACATCTCCCCTATAACTAGGGTGTCGGAATGAGTCCCCCACCGCAAAGGAAGAAAAGGTTTATTATTTCTCAGTCTACGCATATTCCTGAATGAGAATATTTTGGTCACGTGGGCTCTTAGGAGGATATTCCTTTGTGCCAGTTGAGTGTTTGCAAATTTCCTGCTTACACCCACTTCGAACAGCGTGAAAAACCCTTGCGTCTTCCAGATCTTCCTTAGATGTACTTTCCTGCAATAAATGTGAACAGCGATTAAAAAGGTGGCCTATTACATATTGAAGTAATCAGCGATAAATGAAGGTGCATAGTCCAGGTCGTCTGCCTTCCAAAGTGAGCCTCAAAATGCATGGCAATCCTGGTTCACAGAATCTGACACAAGGAGCGATTGGAGACCACTTGTCAGGCTGTTAAAACAAGCCTGAGTGAAACTGGGACGTGCGGATAGTTTGCACGTTCTTGCAACCAATAACGGATGAGACGAAAGTTCAGCAAGGATTGGTCAGTGTCTCCAGGGAGAGGTCTAGTCAACATCCTGTCACTCGGGTGGCCCCCACTTGTGTTGTCTGTGTGTAGAAGATTAAGAACCTGACCTGTAAGATGGAGCGTCGTGACACTGGCAAGCTGTGTCTCCGTTTTCTGTTGTGTCAACGTTCATGAATATGTTGAGGATCCGGTCTCGCTGTCGGGTGTGACGTAAATGATCGGTTTACTTCGGGTGCACTGGAAATAAAAAGGCAAAGAATCGTCGTAATTCCGGGAATTCTCCTGGGCCTCCGAAAAGAACTCCGTCATCATAAGTGTCACATAAAGGCAAAGATTGACCATCACTAAAGGTTTATTCTTTTCATACAGTGCTAGTTGAAGCCTATACCCCCACACCGATGTGAGGACAGAACTTATTCGGTGACTGCGGGTGTCGGGAGAGTTTTATTGAGAAGCATCGATGAGCCCCTTTACGATGTCCGGCGCACTCAACCCGGTAAACGGAGTGTCCGGAGACATCCAGTTTATTGCCACTTATGTCCTCTGTGGGCCACGTCTCCGCAAAAGTTGAGTGATTGGGTATCACCAAATAACTGATTTCTGATAATTTATTAGATAGATGTAGGCGGTTTGTGTAAATCCACCTAGAAGGTACTACCTGGTTTTCTTTCGCAGGAAGAGATAGAAAACAGTTTGAGGAAGGGCTTGGGAGGGAGGACCCAAGAGCGAGTAGTGAACTGCGGGTGACGGTGGGACTGAACCAGATTTGTTTCTCGCGGTTGCTGAAAGTAACCTTCTAGGCAGCTGCGGGCTTGACGGTACCGCTTTACCATCAAAACTCGACACGTCACCAACATTTCTGACATCACAGCTTGTGGCCACTTTGTCCCCTCCGAATTTCCCAATTTTGGAGGGTAATTCAAAGGTACACCCACGGGAGGTTCAAATGTTCATTTTGGTGAAGACGGAACTCAAAAGAAAGCAATGTGGATGTCGTTTTGAGGCCAAAACTGAAAATGCCTGGCATGAAAAAAGCTACCTTTTGGCTCTCGGGAGATGACTCCACCAAGCTCCCTCGTTTCTCGACCTTGAGAAGGAGAAGATATTGCAGGGCTGTTTAGTGGACTTTTTGGCGGACGACATGGAATGTGGTTTCGAGCGGCCATTGTGTCTTCGGCATCTGTGTTTTGGCTTACAGGTTTGGCCACTTGACCGGCGTTAGCAGAGAGGGCATATCTCATTTCAATCACATCGCAGAGACCTGTCTGAACACGGCTGTAACACAAACCACAACTCTGATGGTTAGCGGCAAATTACATTCAGCTTTTACTTTAGCTTTAGTTTTAGCCTCCTGATTACACCTCACCCTCCCTCGCACAGAACGCCACTTAGATTGGCTCTGACGGATTCCAGTCAGTATTTTTTCAAGCGCTATTTTAAGCTGAGAGTGACAGAGGGGTTACCAGAAGCCTTGGCAACTTTCTGATGGGATTGATGCGTAGATTGTTCTTGAAAACGAGGTTCATGACATTCAGGAAGAAAAGAAGATGCTAGGACTAGCTTGGTGACTGCTGGAATTTGTAGAGGTAGGGAGTGGGCCCCACGAAACCTTTCTTTTCTTTCAGGAGGCTTACTCTCCCGGTTTTGCCGCAGACTCCTCTACACATATAGCTTACTGTTTCAACGTTTTCTTGACGACAGCAACACGACTGGGAGTGAGAGGTGTGTAAGCGTACACGGAATCTGGTTGCAGTTTCATTTCATTTAGGATCCGTTGATACTACTTCATCGTACTATCTAAGAAGGAAAAGCAAACGTTGTGGATTTAGGGAGAGTCCCCTGCTCATAACTGCAAGCTTACTGAGCTGGTTCCCGCTTCGTGACGTAATCGTGGTTAGCTAAGCGGGAAGTAATGCCTTAGTCGCCATTACACCTTAAGCCCAGCTAAGGCTAATTTGCTACTGACAGACTCCCCCTCACTCAGTCCTGCAATACGAAGTAGCCGAGGTTAGGGAAAAACCGCACGTTAGGAGTGTTCCACGGACAGTGCGGTGACCGCGCACACATGAACGGTTGTTGAGGCGGTGAGGGACCGTCGGTTACCCATTTAAACTGCATGACCAACTCCGACACACCAAAAGGGTCCTCCTGCAATGCACAGATGCAGTCTCCTTCAATTGGTACGCGAAAACATCATTAGTCGTGCTGCATCAGTTGCATTCATTCCGAAAACTGTGCCACATCCAAGGTCGAAGCCAAAAAAGCCGCCCACTCCAGCGCCACTAATTAACGGTGATCTGGTCACAACCGAATGTCAGTTTCATGTTGTCTATCCACGCAGACGTGTGCGAACCAAAGTCATGCTGGATCACACAACGGATGTCAGCAGCCACGGCAACTAACGTCACAATATCAAAGTTACGTATCGCGTGCGTTCAGACCACGGGCGTGTGGGAGGAGGATTTATCCCGATGCAGAACCAAGAGCAAATGGCTGCGGCAAACCTGTTGAAATTTTGGTGGATATGTTGTGCTTATAATACGTGTATTTCAAATGTTTTTCGAACTTTGATCTTACTTTAACATAGGTCGTGACGCTGTAACTATAGAATGCACGTGAGCTGAAAATCCAGCTAGGAATCTTTACACGAATTCGTGGCTACCCATCCGAGGTGTCGATAAATATGCTCCGTTTCCAGTTCAATGTTTCGATGCTTACACACCACAGTTGAATTAGCCGTCACGCTTGTTTCACCAATTATCGAGTGCATAATTGGCGCACTATTCTTGGTATGCACATTCAATGCTAATTCATCGCTAAATCCACCTGGTGACCGAATCGCAAATGTCAGCTGTTCCATCAGCGTGCCTATAATATTCCGATGAGTTAATCAAAGGTGACAATTCATACAGTGTCAAAAATCCGCGCTGAAAGCACCATATGGTCCGCCTCGCAAAGGAGCAGGGCCACAGGTCAGTGCAGAACTTGCGCTGGAACAACGGAGAGACCGAGAGAGCCTTAGTTTAAATGGCGCCCTTGTCCACATATATTGGGGTCTCACGGTCCGGGAGTAAACCACGAATCAGAAGTGGACTCATGTCCATTGATCGCTGACCTCGGGCCCTGGCTGGTCACCCTCCCCAGTCCGGTCCACGGACCCAAGAGCACGCGTGTTTGGGGACCTAAAAGAGGCAAAAGGAAGACGTGATTAAACAAAATGGTAGTACGCTGGCGTTATTACACACCTCGCCATCAAGTTGCTGCATTTTTTAGCGCCGTTGATGGCAATCTTTCAAAAATCGAAGCAAACTTGTTTCCTATAAAGAAAAAAGGATCCTTTCCACTTTCTGGAAAATTCCGTCAACTACGATTCTGACACCATTGGAAAATCATCCATTAACTACAAACCAATGTGTTGGTTTACCGCCTGCGGGTAAGTTTCAATGTCACGATACCGCGATACCGCTTTTTCCGAGCAAAAAAGTGAGAAACCCCGATAAAATCATTCGAACTGAAGTTCTATTAAAATGGTGCAAACGATATTCCTCAATCATATAGAGATATCACATCTCAGTTAACCCGATATCACCTGATATCACTTAGTGTTTAAATGCCCCATCCTAGGTAAATCACTTCCGTACGTTGAATCAGCATGATGGTAAACAGTGAGTGAATCTTCAGGAGAATATCCGAAGTGAGTTACCCGGGGTTCAATGGACACCTGAGTGACTTGCACAAGTTTCAACGAGAAACTTGCGCCAGGTTGGTTAGTTTTTTTACCGACTGACGCCGAACGAAACTAGTGCCACTTGCAGGATATTTTCCGAACGCCTGCTTAAAAATTTTTCTTGCATGTCTGCTGTTCAAACATTCATTGTTGCTCGGTCGACGATAAAATAAGAGGCAGCACGTGAGGTGACGGTGTGCCTTGAAACTTATAGACCGCAACGTTTGTCAGGTACGAGTTCAGGAAGAGGAACCTGTGGATTTCGGTGAAGACAACGTGCACTAGTTACACTGCAGTCAATGCTCCGGCTGCTACCATCACTGGTATGCCAACTACAGGGAATCCGAACCGGTTGCTACCTGCGTGGACCCCAACGGCGTGGATCATGCAACCTGACCAGCTGAAAGGAGGAGGAAGAGGGAATGGCGTTTTTCAGTTTTATCGGAAAGAATCTACGGCCCTATTCAAGGCCACTCATAAAATAGTTTCACCAGCTGCGCCCATTTTTTCATTAACCGTCAGTCAAACGAGGTTCACCGAGTCTTCTTTCGATGGTTTCTCCGTATGCATGCCAGAAAACTGAGTGCGTGCGTCTAGTTACATAAAGATATATGTATATATACGAATGTGAGCGCATATTTATGCGCATACACTTATCTGCATACGTATATTCCTATATGTATGAGGACATATTTACGCGGGCAACTAGAAATTTGTTCTAAATGTTCTCGCTGTTACTGTCTATTCATATTTCTGTTCTACTGGTGCCGTGCGCATCAAAAACTGCATAAGACTACTGTTATTCATTATCGAATAACATGACAAATTGTTATTTATCGATTTATTTGCAGCACGCAGTGTCCGATTTCTTTTACGCTTTATCGTATCTGTTTCGTTTTTTGTGAATAACTGAAAACGAACTGCCCTATATTGCATATTACTGATCCTCGTCGACAATGACCTGTGTCAGATCTAGCAATGCTGGAACTCAGCAGACACTGTCTGTGGCAGCAAGCATCTGCGGCCGGTATGGGTGTAAAATGTCCGTACAAAACTGCATGCAGTGCCACCAGTGTCAGAAGTGGTATCACTTCAAGGCCAATGCACCGCTTCCCCGCTGAGTGGTATTACATGCATCACCTCAAGTGGAGTGAAGCAAAACTCCTGTGACTGTTAATGCAGGGCTCCTCTTAGCTCTGTATCCGCTTCCATTTCTTCCATGGGGAGTAAGGTAGAGAAGCGCCGACAGACTCTGTCCGAACTCTGAATAAGTATACAGCGCGGGCTCTCCCTGGTGTTAAAATCACCAAGAAAGCAGTTACCTTGTCAACTGCACACATGGAGTAGGCGACAGAAAAATTGAAAAGAACGCTCATAAGGAAAAGAGAGTTGTTTTATGGGGCCGAGCTAGATAAAACCGTTTTAGGATCTTCCTTCTCCGTGGATATCTCGCACCTGGTACTCGAGGGTGGTCTGCGGGCCAGTACAACAAAAAATCACTTGGCATTTCGGTAATTTTGCTAGGCGTGCTCAGCCCCGAGTCCGTGGTGAGAACAACAGGTTATTCGGATTCCGTCAACCCCCATCTGAAAGGCCTATCTTCCGACCACTCCCGGCAACGGAGGGCGATATGCGAAAGGCGGACTAAGACTAAGTCACAAATCATGACAGACCAGGGGCTACAACTGGAGATTAAATCCGTAGTTTTTGCTCTCGAAGTATCCCGTCAGGTCCCTGCGCCTGTTGCAGAAAGCGGAGACACCGTCGTTCCGACGGCGTTCCAACGACCGACACCCCAGACACAGGCACGAGCATTGGGGGCACCGACACAGCGCAAAACCGCCCTCAGAGTTACCCAACCCGAAACTCACCAAACTGCCCTACAGAAAACTCTTCCTCCTAACAATTCGGAACGGAAGCAGCCTGTTAGGGCCGCCTGCTACGGCTAAAAGGCGTTAATTTGGCCCACCCCTAGAAAGATCCCTTTTAGTAGTCCCAGAACACAGCGCGTATTGCCGTCTTCCAAACAACGCATCCAGCAAACGTAGAAGTCAAATTTTCCGTGGGTGAAAACTTCCAAACACCCTCCGAAGCAGAGGAATTTGACAGGAGCGCAGAGGTTGCAAGTTGTGGCGCCAAGAATACTGGTCAAACTCTTCGTAGGGTCGCTGACATACGCACAGGCGATGATGACGCGCCAACAGCCTCAAAGCAGGGCCTTCAGAACAACTCGGAAGAACAGAACGAGTCCAGTCTTACCACCCTCCTCAATTCTGGGTCTTCTTTTCCAGGCTCTTCCTCGCACCATCCTTTCTAGTTTCTCGTGATATCCAGTGAAGAAGTAGCTCTCAAATACATGTATACGAAGTGCCTGAGTCTACTCAATGAATTACCAAAAATCAGACAGTTAACTCAGGACACCCAACCTCACATGTTCGCCTTCACGGAGACCTGGCTTACAGGTGATATCAGTGACAGTGAACTGAGTGTCCGAGGTTATTCAGTTTACCGGGCTGACTCCACCCGAAAGTAGTGTCTCCCGACACCCACGTTGTCGGTTGCTTCCACTCCTCTGATAAATGTGTGACTTCCAGCACCACTGCGTGGCCAAGACTAACTCCTAGTGGGGGTTATTTATCATTCCTCTCCATCCGACGTCTCCGACGACGACACCCTTCTGGTAAGCCTGTAAAACTTCCTAGGCCTACAACGCCTTACACATCTGCTTAGTATGGGTGAATTTAACGCACTGAAGATGAACTGGGCATGAGTTTCTCACCAGGACTATGAAAGCGGATTCTTGACTTCCTTATCGATACTGATACGTCGGACGGCGTGGTCAAAGCACATCAGTGCCCCGACGCGGCATCGGTTCGGTCAGATTCCCCATCTGCTCGACTTAGTTATCACTAATGAGAACCACTTAGTAGACAGTGATCAAGCTGCCACCTGGACACAGTGACCACTCTCTGTTAGCCTTCGATATTATCTGTCACTGATTACAGCAACCAGCAATAAGGTCCACAGTTCGAAACTTTAATCAGGCAGATTTGAACGGCCTGAGAGCCTACCCAGGTTCACTTCTCCTTGACTTGGACTCCGTGGACCAGAACTATCGTACGTTTCAAAGTGCAACTCAGAATGCGGACAACTCATTTATAGCACGCAACCTGGGCATTTTCTCTTATCGGATACTCCTTCCACGCAGGATACGTCGTCTTCTCGATAACCGTTCCCATTTATTCGCGCAGCGCGAGCCCACAAGAAACCCAGAGGACCTAAGCGCGTTTCACATTGTTCGAAACAAGTGTAAGCGGGAATTCCGCAAACACACCAAACTCGTACAAGAGAAGAACCTTCTCAGAGCCCGCAGGAACAAATCTTCTTATTTGCGTATATGAGACGACTTAGAATGAACAAACCTTCAGTTCTTTGTTTATGACTGTCCAACGGAGAGATTTCATTTGACTCCTTAGTTGTGGCCGAGTTATTCAGGGAGTACTACTAGGCAGTCTACACCATTGCATCTCCCAGCAAGCATCCTGTCCTACCACTGCAGAAGTTCAGGCAACCAAACGTGCCCGTTGAGTTTTCTATGATAGATGTTGAAGACCTTCTACACAAGGCTACGTCATACAGTGCAATCGGTCCTGACGTGACTCGTCCCAGAATACTCAGGGAAGCAGCTGTTAGCCTGGCTGAAACTGTTTAGAAGCTGTTCACGCAAACACACTAGACTAGCATTCTCCCTAGCGCGTGGAGAGAGACGACGGTCAAGTGGGTGACCAGCACCTTCCGGCTAGCTATCGGCCAATCAGCCTCACTAGCATCCCGTGCAAAATAATCGAACGCCTACTCAAGCGCGCCATACTCAATCGCTTCTCAGTAAATAATCTTTTCGCTTCCACCCAGCATGGTTTCCTTCCTGATCGGTCATGATTAACAAACATGCTTATTTTCATGGATAGTCTGACGGAGGCCAAAGACAATGTCCTCATCTTAGATGTTATCTTCTTTGATTTAGCCGAGGCTTTTGATCATGTCCACACGACACCCTGAAAAACAAACTTGAAACCTATGACATTCAAGGAGAGCTTCTTCGTTGGATTGCCCCTTTTCTTGATATTAGAACTTCTAGGGTCCAGACCGCATCAGACCATTCGTCTCCCTCTTTGAGTTCTGCGGGAGTTCCCCAAGGGTAGTGCTAGGTCTCTTGTTATTCCTCATTTACATCAATGACCTTCTAAACAACATTTTCAGTAACGTTCTCCTATATGCAGGCGACCTAAAAATCTGGTATGCCACTGATCCCGGTGCACCACAGATTGATCTTGACGCGATCAAGCGCTGGTCGGACGATTTGAGTCTCCAATTAAATGACAAATTCGCTCACATGTCACTTAGTGGAGATTTTGGCAATGCCATCATAATTTAAAGTGCATCCAGCACAGTAGCTATCATGAGAATCGATCTGAAGAAAGATCTGTGCATCTGCTTGTCGTGTAACTTGTCCTTCACGTATCGCCATGAGATGGCGGCAAAAAAGGGATTTGCCGCTGTAATGATGATTGGACGCACTTTCCCCCGCATAGACAAGAAAGCTTTTCAAACGCTTTACGGGATTGATATAAGACCGCTCCTCGAGTATGCTAATGAGGTAGTGTAAACCTGCCTGGATGAAGACATATTAGCTGTTGAGCGTGTCCAGCGCGCGGCTACCAAGATGGTAACTTACGAGTCACGACTTGAAATTCTTGGCTTGTGCCCACTTGAATTTCGAACACTCCGTGGTGATTTAATACTCACACGCTTCTTCTTAAGAGTAGGTCTTGTAGAACAATTCTTAACTGTAGCGAATGGTGTTGGCCGGCGAGGACATAATAGGAAGCTTTTCAAACTTCGTTCTTGGACCTTTCTTAGGCTGCAATCATTTTTTCACAAGGTTATTAACTTTTGGAACAGCCTTCCTTCTAAGGTCGTCAGCAGCGCTCCTAGGAGTCGTTTTAAAGTTTCGGTTGATTCTTATTTATCTAAACTTGCGTTATGTGAGCAATCTTACTTTGTTATTGGTATTCACTGTGATCCTCAAGGTCGATGCAACACCCTGTTCTCAATGATCGCCTGTCAGGTCAACAGACGCCCGTTGACACTGAGCAAGGAAAACCGGCTGAATCCGGGAACCTTGGGTTCCTGCCTCGAACCCTTGTATCAATCGCTCAATCGCTGTATACGTATATTTTCAACATATGCAGACCTATCCATATACATTTATATATGAATATACGTTGAAAGTATATGGATATACACACTGATCAAATTTCAACTCATGTTCACGCATACATGCATATATATAAACATGTATTCAATTTGGTTGCACCCGTAATACACGTACTATATGCACGCAATAGGCATACTACGTATTGTGTAAAATACATGGCATGCGTGATACACATTGTTGTATGTGTATATATATCTCAGTTCGTACCCTTCCAACGCATGTTTACATACACATGCAAGCTTAAAAGTATATATATATCTGTACATGAATATGTACGCGTAAATTGGAAGACTTCGAATACGTATGTAATTGTATACGGTAAGTCGTACCCGATTCAGGTTAGCCTGTCACAGTGACCGAATCCAAAGAACACCTGCGTTTAACCATCAACGCGATTAGCTTGGTCCGCCCCACTTGCGTTCCCACCTACACACCACAAACCCAGGGTAAACCCGAAGGAATAAGACCGAAGGGCGTGCAAGCGGGAGATTTTACACATCCATAGATGCATATAAGCATGGAACTACCTGACTTCACGTATGAAGGCTTATTTTCTTTCTGCACTGACACGTTTGCGTATATATAGAGGAGATAATTTCTTATACTGCTGGAACTGATCCAACAGAATAATACCCACTCGGCTCCCCCTTTGGAAAACCGATGGACCTAGAAAAACGAAAACTTCGCGCGTTGATTCCCGCGTATTTGTGTCGACCCTGGAAAATAGGGTGGTAGTGAAACACGTCAAGCTAGCGAGGCAGGGAGTGAGCGGTGGTTTTGGTCCCGGGACGGGTATTGCAGAGTAGATAGCTTGGCTAAAACAAAAGTGGGTGAAAAACCAAAGTCCCCAAAAATGTAGAGGTGGATGCGATCGTAAACAACATTGTTTATTGTAGTCGCCACAGCATGGGTTTCTTAACAAACGTTCTTGCATGACGTGAGAGATAGAATTTCTCAACCATGTGACAGTATCTACTGACGCCGTAGAGGCGATTACCATTATACTGTTGGACATGGCGGAGGCTTTCGATCATGTGCCTCATAAGCGTGTTCTGCTCAAAATAGCATCCTTTGGTATATGTGATACATTGCTTAGCTGTTTTTTCCACAACTTACAGGCCGCACACAAACAGTGTAAATAAGAGACAGCTGCCCAACGCCCAGACCGGTCACTTGGGGGGTGATATATGTGAAACTATCAAGCATCGCAAACTATTCCTATTCGTTGATGATACCAACCTTGTTTACAGCTTTACTTCTGACAATCTGAATCGATGTTTAGAAAATATACGGAAGGACCTCATGTTGTTAGAGATTTGGTGTCGAACTTTGCTGATGAAATTTCTAGCCAATAAATCCACTATCGTTGTGCATGGTTGTCACGTACCAGATGGCTCTATAAAGCTGGACGGTCACAGCATATCAACCGCCAATTCAGTACGTGACCTGGGTTAACGCTACTCGAACTCATTCAACTTTACAGTGCATATATCTTTTCTAGTCGCTAAAACCAGAGGGACGATAGTTTACATTAAACACATTCTTCCTACCCGCTGAACGATTACACCTCCATAAACCATGCATATGACCCTCATTTTGAGTACTGCACGTTCATATATGGCCACCTACGCGAGTCTGATAAGCTAACTCCAGAAAGCCCCCAACATACATTCAGGAAAAGCTCAATGGACTATCCATCTTCTCTGAGCTACGGAAAACGCTGCCAGACGCTCGCAATGAATCCCCTCTGGTTACGGCGACTAAAGCTTAACCGTGCACTCATGTATAATCTGGTGTACGGCAATGAATTCACCGTCAGCTTCGCGACTCGCTTACAACACAGGTCGAATTATAACTTCGGAAAGAGGGATTTAATTTTGGCTGTTGTTAAACCCCGGAAAAAGTGCGTTCAAATTTTTCCTTGGTAGAATCTCCCTTCGTTTGGAACAAACTTATTTGCGCAATTAGAGCCAGTAAGAACACACATCATTTCAAACGAAGCTCAGAAACATTCTTAACTATAGCGAACATCATGCCCATTTTCAAGCTCAACCTGTCTGCCGACGCTATCCTTGAAAACGGACCAAATAACGTCAGACGGGAAACCCCCTGTGTTGCGTAATGTTACGCCACGCACCACCCGAACTGATCGATACTATCAATTTCAGGATAGATCTTGTACTTTTAGACCTGCCAGCAAACTAGAAAACAGGTTTACAGTCAACACGTATAGGTGTCAGTATACACATGCCCGTTAGAAATAATTCTATCATCCTGGTGCACCCTCACCCCATACTTATTGATAGATTGTGTGGTTGTGTTGTAAACCAGCATGCAAAAGATGAACATACAAAAATTGTTTGGAAAAAACCTTAACCTGTTCGTCTCATGAATGCATAAAAACATCGTGTTTCAACTCCTCTTTTCCCCTGATAGAACACCTGGCAACCTCTCGGTATTGTCACATATTCTTCCCATTCTATATACCGGCCGTACAGAGATAATTGACATTTAAATCCGGCATTAACCGTATACTACGAAAAGCCGCCAATCAAACCCTCCCCACTTTAGTTGATAACAGCTGTTCGCATATGTTATATATTTGATCAATTAACACAATGCTGTTAACGTCACATAGAATGTTATGCTTGAATATCACATGCACCATCGTTCGTCATAGCTCACATTGTTTTACGTTCTCCCGTTTATCGCGTAGTTCCGCTTTTCATTCATCCCACGTGGGTGAACCTTCCACCCTGCCCGAACGCTCAAAATTCCGCAATGATTGATCATATTGCGAAGTCCTCAAAATTCTTTGGAATTTGAGCGAAGAATGACGTCAGGTCGAGAGATCCATCCGTTCCCCGCAAAAGTATATGCGTTTCTATCTCCCCGTCTTCATTACAAACTTTTTTGCACATTTCCCCGGGACTATCCACATAGGATAATCATGAGATTCTTCGACAGTACATACCCTCTATCCTTCAAGCACCTCTTTTTTGGCACGACCTTGAGCGTTAGGCCAGTGGTCACCTTGTGGAGTCCCAATTGATGTAACAACTCAGTTGTTTTTGTCGAATTTTGTAGATCACAGGTACTACCGTCTCAGAAATATTTGTCTCAGATTTTTCTTCCTAATGCTGAATTTTTCTCTCATGTAATGTCTCTCTTGTTGTTCTGTTCGAATAGCTGACTCATTACACAATTTACAACTGTGGTGTTCAGATGTGTACAAGTCTTTAAAATCTGTACACTGATCACGATCTCACGAGCGTGTTATTATATTCACATTACATATATGTACGTATGTTTTTTCACTTCAGGAACAATTTTAACGCTCATATACAGAAGACGTGCGTTTCACCAACCCGGTCTACGGAAACCAGTTACTCCACTGGAAAACTGCTCATGAGGGTCATCGGGCATATTATTGCGCCTTGCTTATTTATGTTTCTCGGGCACGAAATGAAATATACCTCTTTTCAAACAACTCGACTTCTCAAATTTTAAGTGTGCCTCCAACAGACAAAATCGAAGTAGCATCCGATCGCCGTTTCTGATTGGTTGACATCATCAACAGCTTCAGCTTTTGCGCGGACTTTGTTCAGCAGAACTTTCTCCAACCAGAAGACCGCTCTGGTCTAATCTCGTTCCATTCTTTCCCTTCCGATATGCCTGCTCATTGTTCGTTCTTGACGGCGCCTCATCGCGTGCATAACTGCTCCCCCTTTCTGGCAAAATCCACTTTCACATTTGTATATGGTACACCCTCCTCACCACCCCACCCATGTGAACACCGTATGGCCTACGTTCACGATCCCTGTTCACCACACTAAGTATTCATTACCTCGGGATCTCAGGGCACATTGCACCTACTCATTTCCGTCTAGTTTGAAGCATGTCTTCACCGACTGGGCGATCAAAGAGTATTTTTCCCGTGTTCCGCGTCATTGCAGGTTTACTTGGAGAGTCGGCTCGTCTACTATGCCATCGGGCAACGGTCCAGATGTCACCGGCAATTTTTTCCACGCCGTTCGTCCAAACATTCGCTACGCCACATTGCATTCGGTGATCTCGTTTAGCGTCAGACACGAATCTTCCCTTGGTCCTTGAGCAGTTTGTGGCAGTCTTTTCATAGGCTTATTTATGGCTTTGGTTCTCTCGTTTTGCCGACTATGATACGGGCTGCTTGTTTGATGCCGTAATTTACACCTATCCCTGGGCTTTGAATTCTGTGGACACGAACCGTGGTTATTGGCCTGAAGATTGCTTCCAACCAAGATGCAATGACGCCGAATAAAATACATACATATATAACGCGTGAATAGCAATTCACCATATATAACCGGGCAACGAAGAAGGTGTCATTGAGCTTGTGCTCACCGACGTACTACAAGCACCGTAGAGATGATTTTTTGGATCAGTGGTTGAGTAAGTGGGCGCTTGCGGCGTGCGGCAGAGAGATCGGTTGATATGAGCCCGACCCTCGACTTGTAGTTCTTTTGCTGTTTGAATTTGTACAAGCCTCTGAGACAAAATCACCTCAGTTCGACTCCGCATTGCTCAGTTTGTCACCGGATCAAAGTGCGACATCTTCGCACTCCGTTCCGCACGTCGAATGAATTGAACATGTGTAAGAGGGCCTGATGGTTCTTCGGTTTGACGGTGTTCGCGATTGGTGACAGTCCAAAGCCATGAGCGGGATTGATATATGTATACGGGGGGGTGGGTGCCTGGCAGCATTGTACAGACACCAGCTGTGTCTCGAATGGTTGCACCTGCTGGCTGTATCGGGTGCATATCGAGTGGACACGGCTGTTTCTCGAAGTAAAGGTACAGTTTGCAGTACGAGGTGATAAATCAGAAGCGTCGAGCAGCGTTGAGGTGTCAAAATCCACGTGCCAGTGAAGTTAGTCGCGTAGACGTGGATTAAAATGTGTCGGTTGTAGGTGTTTGATCAAGGGGACATTTACGGAGTCCACTAACGGCGAAAGGTATCCTAGGTGTGTCATAGCGAGCGAGCTGAGTATAGAAGTTGTTGGTGGCCGCTTGGTCAAATCGTTTCGAAACAGTCCGGGAACCACTGTACTAATTTTCTTCGGCAGCAGATGGTAACATCAAAATTTCTGTGAGTGAATACTTCTAGCCTTCATTCCACTGGATTAGGCAGTAGCAATTAATGTGCATCTCTCGCGGTTTCACCCATCACTGCTACGGGACGGGGCATCAAACGTGGATACTCGAGGAGGCTGCTAGACGCCGCAGCCTCTCAAGACAGCGGTGCTGAATCCGAGCCGACATTAATGTGTTGTAATTAGTTGCAGGTAGCCTAAGAATAAGAGAGCCGTGCTATGTCAATATAATCCGCAGGGCGCGGATATTCGGAAATAACGTTGATGGGAAATGTATCGCACGGCTACCAAACTTGCTGAGAAGTTCTTCGCGGACCTTTGTGGTGCTCCACTTTCTCATTTGAAACCTTCAAACACAGCTCCCTCTTGATTGTGTAACTTAACCGAGCGTACTCACTTGCGCGCGTTGTTTTTCTAGCCTCGAAGACACTGCGTCACCGCCTGTACTTGGCAAGCGTGACATGAGGTGGACCGTCGCTGTTCCGTTTGATTTATGAGACAGGAGCGTGAGGTAGTCTTGCTCCCATTTTGCAACATTCAGCTAACATTGAATGGTCAACTTATGCACTAATGGCGTAATTGCCCCTGATGCGAACCGCTGTGTTTGAGGTCGGGTCATACAGTTCGAAAGCGTGGTTATTCGGTCTGGCTACTGCAGGAGTGTTTTCATGAAAGTGGAAGCCGGCGCCCAAAGTAGTGTTGGTGATTGGTCAGCCATCACCGTCGTCGAGTTAATGAGAAAGTATCTAGTCAGGGAGTCGGAACTAGATAATTTTTTGACCCACGCTAGACAACAATTGATGTCAACCAGATGTCCTGGAAATTTTAAAGTCGTCTTCCTCTATTTGGGCCCAGGAGAACATCACAGTCTGTCGTTGATAGGCATGCAGATTTTTGTGGAACATCTTGCTTACCAGCATGTGATGAACTGCCAGCGTCAGGTTTGTTCTACTCCCCGTAAACCTGAAACTTCCCAGGGACTGACCGTTGTTTGCCTACGCATTGTTCGTCAACGGTGAAACATATTGTGTGTACATTCTTATTGATATGTGCGGTCTAGAGTCAAACTTGCTGACGTTGGAGGATGCTCCAATCAAGTTGACGCCATGTTGCAGAAGGTGTAGTCCGAGCCATTAGCCGCAGGCTTGGAACATCCCAATAGCCATTCACGAATTGTCCAACGGGTTACTGAATAAAACTGGTGGAGGCTGAAGCACACAAGAACGGTCCTCAAGCCGCCACACTCATTCACTCGCCCACCACCTTTATTTTTCTTGCACACCATTTTGAGAAGGTCTGGAAAGATCTTCGGTTAGACGCTGCCCCAAAGCACGTCTAGGATGATCTTTTCGGTGAGTGCCACCCACCATGTAAGCCCTCTTCGCGCACTCGCTCTCCTTCAATTCTAAATCAGCCTTGTTCTTCAATAGGGACCGTGATCACGGGTGGTGAGTTCTCGATCTACGACTTCAAAAGTGTTCATGGCCTTTACGTCACCCATGCCCTGGGAAACTTTGGAGATCTCAATATGACCACCTCTCACCCTACTCCTGACCATTGAGGTATATCCAAGCGCCGTCATCCGGATATGATAGGGCTCATCCGTAAACTTATTATCATTTGCGTCGTAGGACGCAGTGCTACCACAGTGCGCCGGATGCGTTTATGTAAATAGTGTGCCTACGCCTGTGTACAATACTCTAGTTGGGGCCGGACCATGGCACTGTATGTTGACGAGTTACTTCCGGTTGCCTCTCAGATAAACCATTCAAGGTCAAACAGCACAATGCGACTCGCTTTGACCGCAGCTGCATACTGAGTTGAGGGCTTGACATCATTTTTATCAGCACTCCCAGATATGGAGCTCTTTCCACACACTTAATACCGGACGAATCCTAGGAGTTAGTTACTTCTGAGGTTCACGAGCTACTTGTTAAGACTTGACACTAAGTGACGCCGTATGGACGGCCTCATTCAAGGGATTACTCCTCTGTTGCGTCGGGATCTTGCGTTAACTCAGCTCGGCTTATTGACCCTGTCATCTCACTATCATATGAACATACATGTCATTTACCTAGTGTAAGAAATATTAAAAAACCTAAGAAGAACCTTCGTGGAGAACAACTATCTGCTGAGTTTATCTCGGACAATCCACTTCCTTCTTTCACCTGAAATTCTGTTACACAAGGGATCATGTACTCAGTTGAACAATTGGTTGGGGGTATCAAACCACGCTGACTTTTGGATGAGAAAACTGTGGTTTACCGAAATGAAGACGCTGTTGAAAACCACGCAGTGTTTACCGACTTACATATGTTCGTGGAATCTTCCTGTGACTTCACACATGAGGTACACGAGGCAAGACACTCAAAAGGTCCCTTACTGATAATCGTGGTGTACAGAGCAAACATGTCGGCTTTTAACTAGATACTGTTAAAATTTGACCCTGATTGACCTTTGTGAGTTTCTCATAGCAATACTGGTGGGGTTCAACGGTCTACAAATTTTCTACTTGTGTTTTGAACCTACCTTTGCAAGTTATTACGAGCTACCACAGGGAATTTGCGGATGTTTTGCCTGTGAATTGAGTACATTCGGCTGGACATCATCTGTCTCTGCGGGCTTTGACGTCTAAAGCGAACCTGGAAACTTGCCACCCCATTACTCGGTAATTTAACGAAGGGTTTTGGCGTCAACATTTCCGGTGATTGTGTAAAACTAACCTCTCCCATGAGACTCTCGGAGGAATTCAGAAACAAAGTTGGTTCTCGCTGCTTTATTTGCGGTTGGCACACTGACTTTCTTCCGGATATCGTCTACTTCTTGCCTACACACGCCTTCAGATTTTACGCAGAAAAACAATTCGGAACGGTCCCTGTCTCCAGTTCAATCCCTGCCTTGAAACTGAATCGTGCCGAATGTCGGACCTGATAGGCCATGTTTCTACAGCCCTTGTGACATAGCAAGTCATCAGAGACTTCTTCCGTCCTCTCCCCATCATTGATGTCTTATCAGAAACGTCGCACTTACCACCGGTCTACATCATGGAGGAGCTCTGCTTTATATTACGTTTGTGGACTGGCTTATGAGTTTGGTGTGCCGTTCCCTGAGGATTTTTCACTTATCGTTAAGCAAACTGCTTGCTCTCTATTGGAACCAAAAAGTGTTTCGCGGCTTTTCCAGAAAGAGTGACACGTCCATCTGAACAAAGTTACGGATAAACTTGTGTAGATGAACAGTTTCCTTGCGCAGTCTCGGGAGTCCACGAAACATTGATCGGCGTTTCAAGAAAAAGTCCCAGTTTTTGATTCAGTATCAAGTAATCGACACATTTAACACAGATGGTGTTTATACCAAGTAGACACCAGAGCAGGTCGGCTTGCGGAATTAGATCTCAAAGTGACACCGAGAGGTGACTCCAAATTTAGTTCAGGTTTACGTGCTGTCTATGTGAGTTCATTTTGTTACACCATGGGTGCTCTGACCAGTCATGTTTACATTCAGTACTCATTATTAATGAATGAACAACGACCTGTTTACTTGATTATAACGCGTCACTGTTTCGTTTTTGTATTACAGCTTTAACGTGCTTTTTTATTGCTTGTGTATCAATCATCACATCTCCTAGCAGGTCCATTAGCGTTGGCCAAAAGAACCTTTTGAGTACCCTGTGATGATATGCACGAACATATGCATTTCCAAGCAGGCTTCTGCTGATGCGATCCCAGAGGAGCTATTCCCAAAGAGGACTATTGTTTTTTCACCCGGCTAAAAACATATTAGTTTCACCTGCACAAACGCTTTTTCCGCTAATGCACGGAGCCATACTGTTTACTTGACCGAGACAACAGGCAATATTCTGAACGCGTAACCGCAACTTGTTTACAAATGCCGTAATATGGCTCACCCGAATGCAGATACCTCAAAAACATCCTCCACGGGGAAGCATGTGGGGACCCCCAACGAGCAAGAACAGATGTGGAGATATTGGTGGTCTCCCTGAACGAGTACTTCGTTTCCGCTATTCTAGGACTTGCAGTGGAAAAATAGCCATACTCTCTGCGGGGCATACGGAACAGACTGTTGTTGATACCAAACGCCGGACTGCCTGTAAAAGAAGGGTGGCGTAATGGAGACAGTCCCCTTGTAACCCTCTGCAGGTCACTACGCCAGGCCGGCTTCATGTACGTCGTTCTATCTAAACATACTTGACATGGGTTCCCCTAGCTTACTGATTTCCACGGACACCACATATCATTTGAATTTTTCGAAGCGTCACACAGCAACCTAAACACCTAAATAAAGTCCGCGCATGCCAACTTGGAATGTGTTCCACTCATCCTTCTCGTGCAAGAACGGGTAGGCCGCTTCGGGTGTATATACCTAATACACATTCCACAGAGGCCTCCTAAACTTCGGGTGAGGGCAGAGGTTCGACTTCTACTCTTCATCAGTTCATCTTTTATCTCCTGACACATTCTTGGCGACCAGTAAGGTACACCAACTCCGCATTCCTCTTAGCCCGCTGTCTACAAGCCTCAGATACCGGGAGGTGGCAACTGTAGCTGAGTTAATAGTCCGGTGTGCACTTTTGGACCCTGGTTAAAATCTCAGAAGGGCAGCTGTGGAGTGTCTTCTTCTGAAGAAGCAATTTTAACAAGTTGTTGGTTTCTATCTCCACACCTTTAAAAGAGCAAACATCGTCGGATCATTAAGTGATTTTTATATGCCCTCAAGTTTCTCCTGTGCTTATACGAGAGCACGGATTCCAATAGACATCAGTGACAGTCAACCTAGTGCCTCTTGGCAATCAGTCCAACGGGATGACTCGAAAAAGAAGAGAGCGAGATCTCGGCAGTTTTCTCCATTCGGAACCTGCCGGTGATCATTGTTCTAAGTGAATTTCATCCCACAGATAAATGCTGACGCCCTGTGACTTCCGCCATAATTGCATGGTCAATTTATCCTACTCTCAGTGCGTTTGAATTCTGTTCACACCCATGAAGTTCATCTGATGATGGCACTGTTCTTGCAAACAATAAGTATTCGGCAAATTTGACGTTCTTAAATAAACAGGTGTGTACGTAATGCACCCTGAATAAACTGCGCATCACTGCGCAGTTCGGAAAGTGAAAACGGACCTCAGCCTTCATGTCAATGTGGATATGATGAAAGGCGTATACATAAACGGTTGGCACCAAGACATGGATCGCTTCAGTCAGATACCCTCATTGTCAAAGCTACTCATCAGCATTTAGAGCCAAACGGAGTAGGATGTGGTCACCAAGCCACCAGCTGGGCGCAGGTTCACCCGCACTCCACAAGTGTTTTTCAACGTTCGGGCTTGTCGCGTTCGGCTATGTGGTTTTACTCACTGAGGACTAAACACTAAGGAGCTGATGTTTCCATGCCCGTTAACGCTCCGATGATTAGAAAAAACCGTCCAGCATGACGAATTCAGATAGTATCTCCTGTGAGCCCTCAATGGCGCAACTGCTAGTTGGACAGGATACCCCAGTGAGATGTTCACGTGACTGCCACGGACATGAAGTCTCCTAATTGTACTGAAAAAATGAGTCCATGCTTGTCTTCAGGTCAACGACTCACCACTTTCCTCCAGGCTGCCGCTAATTTACCATATTTGTTGAAAAGCGCTAGCCTGAGACACTTCGAGAAACCAGCGTGGTGTCTCTCCTGACAGGTAACGCGTAACTGGCCGTTTGCGTTTAGAGATGGCATGGTGGTGGCTAAAGCCACAAGTCTCGTCTCATAATTTATCCCTTGCGATTATGAAAATGTTTTTGACTTCATCAAATAAATCCTTGGTTAAGCCACAACGAGTTAAAAACCAAAGAGTTATCGGTTTCGCAACGTTTCGACCCTCTCGGAGAGCCTTTATCAAGCGATTTAAATCAGAAAATTCACATTGTACAAGCTTCAAATGAGGTAGTCATCACCTCGCACGTGTATGTGTGTTTAACACGCGGTGTGTGGACAATCTACCAATAGAATGCATGGGTTCACGGTTCATCTGAGGTCACACGTGACGAGCCCAGACGCAAACAAGGCTGGATAGTTAGTGCATGCTGTGTGTGCATGTGCACGATCAATCTGGACTGTTGGGATGGGATGGGTGACAGGGATCCGCACACCTTTTTCGGCCGTGGTGTCACTGTTTTTCACCCAGTAAATCGTGCCAAACAACTGGCAGTTCCAGGCCATCGGAGCGATTCACCACTTGTGGTGTACTAGCGATCAGCAAGGTTTCTGCCATTAGACGTTCTTTGTGGTTACGAAAACCACTTTTTAGTACAGTCGGATGGTCGAAGTCAACTTGGTGTTGGTTGAGGATCGCGTGTGCAGCAATGGCTGAATCGTGTTCTAATTTCCGGAGTTGCTCAGCGTCGGTAGGGGGCTTCTTACTACACCTTACATGTTCTTTAGTGCGTATTTCAAGTTGCCGGGCAGTCTGTCCAATATACGAGGCTTGACAATCTTTACATTTAATTCGATAAACGCAATTTGACTGCTCCAGAACTGTTCGTTTGTCTTTCAAGTGGACTAACTTATTCCTTAACGTGTTTGTGGTTTTAAATGCCACTCTGATATTGTACTGGTTGAGGACCCGTCTAAGATCTTCCGATGTATTCCTTCTGTACGGAATAACAATGGTCGATAGCCAGTTCCTGTGCTCGTTGATCTTGTTGTGATGTGCCTCCTGAGTTGGCCGTAGAATCCTGTCACAGTAACCGTTAGCTTTAAGTGTCGACTTCACAATCTTGTATTCTTTCGAGAGCTCGTCCTCGGAACTGGTTAACAACAAGGCCCTCTGAAATAAACTGGATGCGACTGCTTTTTTAGTGCACAAGGGGTGTTCTGAGCTAAAGCAAAGGTACCGATTAGAATGGGTGTCCTTTCTGTGCACGCCTGTGTCCAGTTTGCCGCCGGCTCTCCTGCGTATTCTGCAGTCTAGGAAGCTCAGCTCATGGTCCACTGATTCGCGCTCAATTGTAAATTTGATGTGTTGATGAAAGGAGTTTATGTGCTCCATGAATTTATTAACAGTTTCTTTACGTATCACCACCAACGTATCATCGACATACCTCCACCAAATTCTAGGTGGATCAGGAAAGTTGGACAGCAACTTTTTTTCTAGATCTTGCATGAACAAGTTAGCAACCGTGGGAGAGATCGGTGAGCCCATCGCTACTCCGTCTGTTTGCTGATAGAGGATACCCTTGAAAGTAAAGAAGGTAGACCGTAAGCAATGCTCCGTAGCTTCCACTACCTCACTGACTGATAAACCTGTGCGTTCAGCTAGACTGGCATCTGCTTCAAGAAGCTGGCGAATCACCTCCAGACTTTCCCCCACCGGAATCTTGGTGAACAGCGAAACAATATCAAAGCTGACCAGACATTCATCCGGGCCTAAACTAAGTTCCTTCAGCTTGGTAACCAGTTGTGTGGAATTCCGAATAGAATGTTCTGTGCACTGTTCAAGAGGTTTGAGAATACGAGACAAAAACTTAGCTAGGGCATATGTTGGGGTTTCTGTATAGTCAACAATTGGCCGCAGTGGTATCCCAGGTTTATGTATTTTCGGTAAACCGTAAAACCTCGAAGCTAATGCTGTTTTTGGATAAAGGGTAAACCAGAGCGACTTACCCAGACTGACTTTCATCTTTCGGAGCAAAGTTGCTGTTGACGCTTTTGATTTGTTCAATGTGGAGCGCTGTTTTTCCACCGGAATCATGATGTATGGACCATCGGAAATGTGGTCAACTGCTTTGCGTTCATAATCTACTTTGTTCAGGATGACCACTTGATTTCCTTTGTCTGCTTTTGTGATAATTATTGGCTGATCATACTGCAACTTTCTGAGTGCATCTCGATTCTTGGTACTCAGGTTACTTGGTTGGGTTTCTGATTTTTTATGATCCTGGCGACCTGTGCCCGAGCTCTGTTCGCATCATCAATTGGTAACAACTTCAGTTGATCCTCCACTGCCGGAATCACTTCCAGTGCATTCAGAGGTCTGGGGCTGACATTGAAATTCAACCCCTTGTTCAAGAGTTTATTTTCGGCTTCTGACAGTGCACGATCTGACAGACTTATTACGGGTAGGATGATGGTATCTCGTGTGGCTGATGTTGAACAGTCGCTTCTTTGTTTAACCAACGAAAGGAGTTTGTCAGACATTTTTTGTTGTCTTTGTTTTACTGTATCGTTTTTTGGTTTTTAACTCGTTGTGGCTTAACCAAGAATTTACTTGATAATGAACGTCAGCACAACGCACAATATATTTTCGCATATCCATTCTGTGTACGGTTCGGATGTACTAACTTACGTTTTTGACTTTCTCACCTGGCATCTTGGGTCACATGTTGGAAGCTTGTGAAAACCAAGGAGGTATTTCTAATTGGGTATCTTCTGAATCTAAGGTGCTTGTCACGAGAAAATACTGAACTAGCTCGCACCACGTTTTTGTCTCAGTGGAGTTGAAACGGCATACCAGCTGGGGCTGTAGTTGCCTTTCCATTATGTTTCGTGAAGCAAGCCATTTTACAAGTGATTGTACTTACAGCGATTGGCCACAGAATTGTAGAAGGAAGAATTTCAGCCGCCCAGTTTTCTCTCCGGTTGTCACACCAATGACAGCAAGCTAATCAGGACTTTTCTGACTTGCTACAGTCTTGACCTTCCGGCCGATGAGCACGAGTGAACGACGTGCTGATGTTTTTGAGCTGCTAACCTGCAACCCGCGATCATCCCTCGGTTATTAGCCAAGATTTTTCTGATTTCAGACCGCATTGTAACATATGTCCTTACCAACTTCTGCGGAACCGCAGATTTCGATACCGAGTGGACCAATTATTCTAATTTGCCCGACTGACCCTCAAAACAGCACGAGCGACAACAATTTTCTCTAAGTTGCTCACCTGAAAACCTGAAATTCAGGTGGTCTCAGAGAACTTCAGATGGATTTCACCACAAACAAACGCTAGTCAAGCAGTGTGTTTGCATGTGTCATTAGGTAACAGCTCTGTCGGAGCCCTTGTGATACGCAATGCACTCAACACAGGGACATCACTGAAGTCTGTCCGGATAAAACCCAGGTATGTTGATATCCACCAACATCATTCTTGTTTTAGCGCAAGATTATTGTAAATCAGAAATTTGCTGCACATAACGTGCTGAAATGGACCTTCTACCGCCTAGACAAAGAGGCCCGTCAAAATTCTTAGGGGGTTTATGCGAAACCGCTTCCCAACTTAGTGCCCTAAGCCGTTCACACTGCCCCGGGAGAAGACTTGGTGTTGGCTGGGAATGCTCATCGCGTGGCTGCCGAAGTGGTGACAGGGGTGGGAAACATCGCCAACCAGTCCCGATTAGAGATTCATGATGTGTCTGCATTTGACGATTGACGGCCGCATACACATACTTCCGCGCACTTCCTTAGCGAAGGTTTCTCAGACTTGTTCTTTAGTATGATTTTATGGTTGTTGAGGTCATGGGAAACAGTTTTATGGGCCTGAACCCCGGTCGTTTCCCGGAAGCGGTTTTGCCATTACTGACTTCCCAGCCACTAGAATGACTTTTATATGCTATCGTCAGCAGTCTTTCTAGAACTGGCTATAAGGCAGTGCTAGATTTCGACTAGGCAGAAACGTGAGAATTTGCGTAACTTCACTCTGTTTCTTGTTTCAATCACAATCCACAACAGCAGCATTACGCTCCTCCTGACTGCCGACTCTTGTCTGCTACTAACCAGTTATATAATCTCAACATGAGGTGATGTGTTTTAATGAGACCGACAGTGACAAGTAGTGTAACTACACCAGGGAGTGCAGGTCAGCCTGAATGAACCCTTATAGTAAACTTTTCTCAGAACGTCCACTCCACATTCTCACTCTAACAAAATTTCGGTTATAAATATCCGCACTCACCTGGAAAACGTAGTTTAAAATGTGGGAGATGACTGTGGAGTGACACTCGACGCTGTACAGTGTACACCACCGCAAGTATCCTGCTGCTATCCGAATGTGCTTGGGTATCTGGCGGGCGCATAAGGACGGACGGCCCAGTAGGTGAAAAACAGAAACGAGATCAGGACACCTGGGTGCCCAATTCTTTGATCTAGTTTGACTAGTGTGTTACGACTTGATTAAATTATCGGCTGATATCAGCTGTTGCTAGCCCATGTCAAACAGCGACAACACCTCTGTGTTTGGCTACGGTGTTTCTAATATTGAACAATGTTATCAAGCTTGGTCGTAACATCTGATGAAGAAAATCGCAATTCTAAAAAACCACGAAACCAACCCCCGTGCATGCGCGCATTATCCAGGGTCCATGCAATGAAGGTCTGCTTGTATTGTTGATCATATAATCACTCAGTTGAAGAGTGAGAAGTGACCGCGTTAAAAAGTGTGACGTCTCCGTCTACGTTGGTCCACGCCATCTTGCCTGTTTGTTTGTAATGCACCAGCACTGAGGTCTGGTAAGCCAATCGAGAAAATTCGAACAAGGGCTTTGTTCGTATTAGGTTACTTACCAACCAGATACCCTATCTCCTTTCGGGTTACATGATAACAATTGTTTGCAAGTGTTATGTATTTCACCAGCTAACACAATGTTATTAATTTCATATAGAAGGTTTTGCCGCAAAGTCATATTCCATTGCTCCTCGTTGCTCACAGGGTGAATTCACGTTATCCCTTCTATTCCGTATTTCCGCACTTCATCCTTGATTCTATAAATAAATCTTATGCGAAAAAACTTTCCATCATGTCAGGACACACACAATCCCGTAATGGTTCAGCATTTCGCGAGGTCCGCAGAATTCTTTGAAGTTTGAGCAAATGACGAAGTTCATTAGAGTGGTCTGTACACTTCGCAACAGAAGTGTATGCCTCCCCATTCTACCATCTCGTGACAAAATTCTCTACATATTTCTCCGGCGTAATCTACATGAAATAATGGCGGACTTCCTCGATAGTTCATCTAATCCGTCCGAAATTCGTCCCTTTCTGGCATGACCTTGACCATAAGGCTAGTGATCGCATTGTGGAGTAAAAACTGACGCAACTACTCAGCATTTTCATCGAATTTTGGAGATTTTAAGAACTGTCTTCTCAGAAGTAGGTACCCCCGAACTGTTCTTTTCGAGCAAAAATTCTGTCCTCTCACTACTTCTGTTTTGTCGCTACATTTACATAATTGAATTGATGTACAATTATCAATTATGGTGTGCTTTATTCATATGGCTTCACAATGCACTCGTTGATCACGCTCTCCTAAGCGTGTTTCTCACAGAGGCGTTGAGAAATATACCACTTATAATATTCGCTTCTGATAATGAGCTAGCCACAAGGACGTTGAAGGCCTCAAGCGTGGAATTGATAGTTAGTAGAACAACCTACTCCCTGTCTCGCACTAGCGTGAATTCGCTCCTGCTGACAGAGGATAATACATACGGTAATGCGCGACGAAAAACTCCGATAACGTTGACTCAGTTGGCCGGGTTAATGGTATTATCTATGCAAGACCGGCCAAGATAATTGAAGTTCACGCGGCGTTGTCGACAAAATTTCAACAGTAGTGCTCTCCCATCTTAAATGTAGATTTGCCGGGTACTGAAGTTGTGCTGCAAAGAAGGACGCCGAAGACCGGAGAGCCACAAAGAGCACGTGGCTGACTAACAGTCAGCGGCGAATGAGCTGTGTATAACAGTCGGTTATGGATAAAAAGCAAAACGTATAACGGCAAACGTACTACATGAGTTCAGACAAATTCAAAAGCCAGTTTAAGTTAGAATTCTTCCTTTCCAATTATTATTTTCAATTTTTCATCATCCACCTCAAGTGAAGGCGGATGTAAACTACAGTCACACAGTTCTACAACACAGTAACACGGCAGCTTCCGTATATTGCAGAAGAACGCTCTCTAACTCACTCATCTCGCACCCATACAACACAAGATTATCTCTGCAACAGTTCACGTAACTAAAGAGGGTGAACGCCTGTTGAACATCTGGGAAACGGAATCCGCCAGGCGAAACTTCCAAACATCTCAGAAACCCACTGGAAAAAATTGGGGCGGGGGTCTTTGCGGGATAACAGTGAACATGCAATTTTCGTTCTCCTCCCTCAGAGTAATTAGGATTCGTCAGTACGTTGCTACTTTCCTTTCGCTCCTCAAAACCACAGATGGAACAAACGGCAGTGGCAGAGAGCTCAGTCTTATGAAACTTGGAATCACAATGCACTCTTGTTCGAGGTGAATTAATATGGTACAATGGGCTCATGCAGGGCCCAGACGTGAATCCCCAAAGATAGTGCTACTTGTTCAGTGGAACCCCTTCATGCGGTATTCAAAAAGGTATTACGAAAGCGTACTCCCTCTAGTGCATGGGGAGAAGTGAGGGCAGACGCATCTTCCAGTCGTTCGTTCAGTACCTTCCAGTTAGCTACCTGTTGATCAGCCTTATTGACAACCCTCACAAGGTACTGAGGGTTCCGCTGAAAATAGGCCATCCTCAAGCACGTTTTAGTGCACCATATAACTTGTTACTCAACATGGCTTCCTACCAGTTCCGTAGTGTGTCCAAAAGGTGCACTCAGTAACTAAACCAGACCGAGTATGTCCATCAAAGTAAGGTCAACCAGTCGTTCGTGAGAAGCTACACCCATATAATTTCGACGAACCAGGCATGTTGGTGGACCATCGCCGTGATCAGTCCGGATGGCACCTTGGGGTAGAGTGTGATATTTTCATAACGAACACCTGAGTAGAACAAGTTGGTTACGCGTGCTATAACAATGAACAACCAAACTGGAAGCTGGGTCAAGCTAATCAACAGAACAAGAGATGCCTCGAAATTGGCCGCATTTTTTCATTTCGCTGTGGCCTCTAATTTGTAAAACAACCCACGAGTACTCAGGAAATCCAAGGATGGTTGGTATCACATGTTCTGCGTCTTGGTTTCATCTCACGAAGTTGCAAGATTTTAACTTAATGTCAGCAAGGTAGGAGGAAACTTCAGTTTGAAAATTAGACGACGAAGGTCTATCTGTAAACTAATCAACTGGACCTCCGGATACGGTTGACACGAACAGAATTCCAGAGAGCTGGTGCTTACGGAATAAAAAGCGCAATGACCCCACTTGTTATTCATTCTATCGAAGGCCATAGAACCATTTGACCAGGTTTATTCAAGCAGTCAAGAATGAGAGAAAGCAACTTCTCGAAATCCTGACCTTCGTGGGTGGAAAAAGCGAATTAAATCAGGGAAGGAAGAAGGTTGTTTGAAACAAATAAGCAAAACATTACAGTCTTTAGTCTGTCGAGTGGCAGTGAGAACCTGACAGACAACAATTCCACATGTGAATCACCTGAAGAGTCTGGCGAAACCCTAGAATTCCAGGAAGTGCTAGGGACACCCTATCTCGAGTCAAAACAGTCATTGGCAGTCAAAACTTATCTATGACCAAGAGATTACCGAAACTTCCAAAGTTGTGGCTTTCCCAGCGCGTCGAATTCTGCAATGGTAGCTACACAAACATGGACGCCTTGCAATGCAGACCACGGTCGACCGTTCAGCGCCACGGACAGAGACATGGAGCAAGACTTGCTGCTATTGGGCAAGTGTTGCGGGGCAGACGTTTTTGTTGGGAAAGTGTTCGATCCACGAAGGTGTTCAAAAAACCATTTTACTAGACTGTGGATATCGCCGGCGGTTGGCTCTATTGACAATGATGTAATCAACTTGGTCAACTAATCAAGCCGTCGAAAGGGAACCTGTATAGAGTTGATCACTGAAGGTCGAAGTCGGTAATGTCGACTAGATTCCGACTCATCGGCCGATAGCATGTCGTCAAGCTTCATCGGGAAGACCAACACACGCGAATTAACCACAAAGCGAGAAGTGTGGAGTAGTCCGTTGAAAAACACGAAGAGAGTCGCAAACTTGCTTGCAAGTAGATTGAACAATAGACGGATTTATGTTAATTCTTTGGTTGGCTGCCATTCAATAACCGCTTTGGAGGGTTAATTCCACTAACCTGCTGGGTTTTGTCACTGTTAACCACGATAAATTCCCGCATAAGTTAGTGGATTCAGTTAGCTTTGACCAGCAGTCTCGTTTTTTCGACTCTGTCTCAGTTACCTGACAGGTGCTGTCAAGTTGTCTATGCTTAGCCACGACGTTCCCACTTTGTCGCCAGTTCGAAAGAATTCGCTGGCCATATGAGTTCGAAGCAGAGTCATACCGACTAGTTTGGGTTACCGTGGGTGCTTC
This sequence comes from Paragonimus westermani, assembly GCA_008508345.1. Taxonomy (NCBI): domain Eukaryota; kingdom Metazoa; phylum Platyhelminthes; class Trematoda; order Plagiorchiida; family Troglotrematidae; genus Paragonimus; species Paragonimus westermani. The sequence goes on along the minus strand of QNGE01004669.1, from coordinate 18,513 downwards.
GGCAGAAAAACCAAACGAATTGAATCCTCAGTCCGCCGCAACCATGAAGAAGTCAGTTTATATTATTTTTCGCATGGGTCCAAAGCCGCCAGATAATTCGCCCAAAGAAAGTAGTACACCTTGCCAACCACCACCAACATTCTGCCAAAGCTGAGTAGAAGACATTTGTCTAGAAAAAGACTGATTTTAGGTTTTGGTGATTAAAATTAGACGAGCAATCTACTCGCTTTACCGCGTTTAGAACGTTTGGACATCCTAGCTGGTGACCTCTGGCGTCTGGACCGAAACTGACCGGTAAATTTGTCCGATAAGCTTAACGAACTTGAAAGAATCACGGGTGTGGTAAATTGAAAAAAAAACCGTAGAATGAAAGGAAAGGCCAAATGTATTTTTAAGACGCTGGAGCAATCAAGTTACAAATTGACGCTCACAGTGTAGGAGTCATCCTTCATGGAGGTGTGCTTATACCAGGCGGACTTAAAATAGACTCCGAGAAGACAAGCTATCATCAAGATGTCGATTGCCGAGGATGGGGAAAGTGCCATGGCTGAACAGAACTTCGCTAATTGGGTTGGCCCTGTAAACCCGCTAAAATGATACACTTTATCTAAACGTTCACTCAAAGGGTTGTTCCAAAGATCTGGAAGAAAGAAAATCGGACAGTGTCCAACAAAACAAAAGGGTTTTCATCGAATTCTACTCGGTGAACTAACACAATCCGACATCAGCTGTGATCATACAATGTGATAGCGCTAAATTTGGTCTGGGAGCAGTATTATTATGGAATGAAATAACCACAGATTGGAGAAAAAAGATTCTCCACTTCACCGACCAAAACTACACGGAAACTAAGAAACAGGTGGTGATATTCACTGTGAAACGGTTTAGCACTCGTATTTTTGGCCTGAACACTCCGGTTAACGCAGAGCACAAACCGTTAGTTTTGTTGTATCCGCAAAAGACGCTCGGCACACGAGTTCGTGCATTGCGCAAACTCACGTACAGGTCATGCCAAAAATTGAACCACCAACGCGTGCACCCGTTTGCACGGCGGACATGCACTCACATACATTGGGTGACATTACGTTGTCGTTCGCCCTGGTGATAGTTCTCACACAGCACATATACACTGTTCCAACAGTCTGTTCTTGTCCATCGCCTTCGGGGCTTGTCCTTTTGTTCCTGAATGTCGTCCGTGGGTAATGTGCTACTTGTGAGTAGTATACTAATCACAACGAAACGGCCTGTTATACAACATTTCCAAACATAAGAAAGCCGTTACTTTCTGCATCGAGAGGGCTGTGGGGTCCTTTAACAAAATGCGGGAACACGAATTCGAATTTATTTGTCTGCTGAGGAATCAAAGACATACAGCGCCATCATGCCCAGATCGTTTCAAAGAAGTTCCGCCTTTGAAGAGCTCACGTCGAATTTCTAGAGTGTAGATTACACCATGAAGAAACTCACCTAAATTCCGATCACAGGGAAAACGGCGCAAGAAGCTAAGTGAGGTTGGATCTCTGAAAGATCCGGAAAGTGGTTGTCATACGATTCAACGAAGCTTTCAGACTACACAGCAGTGATTTCTGGTGATCATGCTGAAGTTACTTAAAAAGTGGTTTAGTATTAAAATGAGATGGAATTGAGAAATCAAAAACGAAAGCTTCACGAGGCGGTCACCCAGCGCACACAGTGGTGAGAAACTATACTCGCACAGCAGAAGAGTGCTTCTTTTAGACACATGCGAAAGCCCCTAAAGGATAACTGTTATGTCCGAATCGTATTATAGCGATACGTAGGCACTCCACGGCCGCTGCATTCGAGGCATGACTTGATCAAAGATTCTGCGGTACTATCTGGTGCGCGATGAAATGTGTAAAAATGTTAGTTAATTACCTCAAATATGACAGTTAGTATAAGCCGTAAAATTGCCCGGCAAGCACAAAGATCGACTGTTTACAAGTCTCTTTGTCAAATAAGACAAAACGGAAAATGTCGCCTTCAGTAAAGCCGCCATGTAAAGGAAAACAAACTAATTAATAATCTTGTGTGCCGCAAGACAGCATGTGCAAATGGTATGTTCGGTAAGGGTGCACAATCAAGAGGGGGTTTCACACGAACGAGTCAGATACAGAATTGGGACGTCGGAATCAACTGAGAGGAAATTTCCAACAAATTCGGCGACCGGGCTGTACAGCCAACCACAAGCTTTTGTTGCGTGTCTGAGAAGTAACATAGAGCAAACAAGGGGTACAGTGTCAATGCCTTAATTTTTGGAAAGAACATGGAAAACAATAACTGTATCCGTTTTCACCTTTAGCAAAGAGTAGCGATTCGCCGCGATAAACAACAATACCTAATTCCTTGAGTCTGAATATCTCAGTTCCACTACTTCAATAGCTGTCATTACCGGAACCTGAGCCTGGCTTGCGCAATATGACACATTTGAGGTCTTTCTCCTAGTGAACAAGCCGCAAGTCACTAACGCTGAATTGTTGTCACCATGGATTAAAAGCGGATCGGAGGTCAAAATTTGCTTGATAAGTACGAAAGAAAATCAGTTGTAGCTTACCAGACCTAGGAATGATTGGGGGTGTTCTCATTTGTTAACATGGCCGCTTGTGTAGCCATGACCGGATAGCTCACCATACTCATGATTTCCACTCTCCAATAGATCGAGCCCATCCTCCAACAAAGCAATGGCTGCATATGGAACCGGTGTTTTGGGAAAGAAAACTGGTTTTGTACCCAAGAGAAGGTATAAGGTGGCTTTTGCCTGCATAAATCGACCAACACCACACTCGAAAAGTTTATGGTATCGCCGACGCAACTGTGAAATCGTTTTTACCCTTACGTCCGCCACAACTAAGGACCTTGGCTCCTAATAAACCTAATAAACCGGCATAAGTTGCGTAGGTAAACAGAGTTGCCCACGGTCTGAATTCAGTAGCACGTCGATCACCCTCAGTAGATCAATGCAGTCTACACCCAGTAACTTCAACTTAATATCCTTTAAAATGCGGCCGACGCCCTTGGCAAACAAACTGCAAAGTTGAAGATCACATCTTAACAACAGCAACGATTGGAATTTGAGTTTCCGAGGCGTACCGTGTCACCTGATTGGTCTACAAGTATGCCGCTCTGTGTAAATAACCCCGTCTTCTCTGAGATAAGCGTGACATCAGAGACCGTGTCTAATTGTGGTAGCATTTTCATGCCATTCAGTAAAATATCAACAAATCTTGTTATCTGACTCATCATCACCGAACGCGATGAAGACAAAATTGGATCGACCATCATAATGGGTCGACATCTCTTGGGCTCTTACAAACGCCTGAATGAGGATGCTTTCTTATGGCAAACTTCTCTGTGTCTGTGTTTTCCACATTATTGGCATGTGCGACATCAAAATTCACAGACTCGCGCGAAGTGACATTCTCCACATCGTCAACACACGTTCGATGGCCTTGCTGTAAAACCTGTTGATTGGGATTTTTCTAGTTTATTGATGACACGTCGACGTTTCCATCGCTGTTGAGCTTGTATTCAGTCAGTTTGGCATAGCTTTTGAGATCCATTGATGGTTGACATCCATCCGTCGAGGTCCGCAATGTCACGCCTGGGTTCTATTCTAGCTGCGGTAGGATAGCCGAATAAAAAGCTAATTTGAGTACGCAAAAAGTTAGGGTGCTAAACAGATCGTTGGCAAAATTCGACATCCTGAACATCTCGCCTTCATGAATGACCACACAGAATAGTGCTGAAAATCCCTCAAATATTGCTTACAGAGCTGTACGCACTTAAAAATGTACCCAACTACGACATACGTTTGCTGAAAACGCGAGTCGCAGATCGTACAGTGTCTGTGAATAAACATCCATGTGGGTCCTTTGACAGATTATAGTTACAAGACTGAGCGTGTTCCGTCTAGCCAAGTGTTGAACCTGAACGTCTAATGACTGTTCAAACAACGCTTAGTCAACCCACAAAGCATGTCGATAGACCGGTTCCGGGATAGTCACATCTGTAACCAACGGGCGTCGATAAATTCTGAGCCGATCGAGCAACCGATTCCAAGGAGGAAAGGAAGGTGGTCATACTGACGTGTTCCTTAATAATGAGGTGCCAATGTTGGCAGAACATATGAAAAACTGAATGGGGAAAGATAACAACAAAACCAATGACTGTTTGCGTTAGTGTGGTCAAATGTAACAGTTGTGTAATGGCAAAGCGATCAGGAGCAAACGAAACTAGAGCATATATAAACAAAGGTCCTGCAATGGAACTTAGAAAGGTAAAACTAGGCGTGCCAAGTTTCCACTAGTAAACGACATCAAAATTCAGTAAAACATCATGATTAACACTCGCAGAAAAAATGAATTGTCACGCACACAACTAGAGTGGTCTTGCCAGTCTTTGCAAGAAAAAAGTGGAAATTACCCGTAGGAAGTGATATCTGCCGTTTGACAGCACTAAAATGGGAAATCATTAAATACCGAGTGATACTTCTGTGGTATCCCCCAGGAATTCAAAAATCGTTGATTTCCATGACAGAAAGCATCATGAGAGATAAAAGTTTCGTTTTAGTCGATCGTGAATCGGTTGGGCCTTCATTTGGCGCCGGGATCGGGATTAGCAATTGTAACGGTACAGGGGAGTGATCTAGCAAATGTTTGTCAGCTAATTATTCTTATGTATTTGTCGTCCCAGATATGCAGACGGGGGACGCGTACCGAAGAATTGCATCTATGAGACCAGCAAATCCCCCGAACCCCGTTTGTAAGCGTAATTGACGTGTAGTCCGGACTTGATAGAGCGAACGAAGTCCACCCTGTCCTCGTTCTGTACCGCACCAAATACACGTGTCGCCCTCGTGGCTCGTTGTCCGGTATTCTGTTAAGTGACTGTTGAGTGTTGGGACTGCCTCACTTACCCTACGGCGATTGTACACTCTCGCTTACGTTTCAGCCCGTCCGTGCGAATCGAACATTGGGCTGATCTCTTGTGTATTACACAATGGTAGGTGTTGTGACGGCATAAATGCGCTATCCCTCGAGGAAGATTTTTTTACGTGCGATTAATATTTGACCTTCGCTTTTTGACGAATGATGCGTGATATGTAAACCTGATGGGACATGCCTTGATACATATTCTGTTGGCCTAATTCAGGGGCATTCGGCTTTATTCTATAATCCGTTTTTGGTGATGGACTGTTTACAGGGCTTCAAAGGTGCCTCTGAGGGTTGGAAAGTGGTTAGCTTCAGCAAGTTCAAAAGTTGCTTAGATAGATACTTGAAGAATTCCGGTGTTCTGCACGTGCTTGGTTCAGGCATGAAAGCAGACAGTGGACGCTTGGAATATGATCATACGAGTGTGACTGCCGTCGAGTTTACGTGGTGGATGGCGTTCCGGTGTATAAAATACAAGCGACGTACGAGCAAGGGCTGTGGATTACGACGTGCATAGCGAGTTGATTTCACGTACTTACCGTTGCACAGCTTCCGCGATAAATGATGTCAACCACAGTTCAACGTGGTAAGAAGAAAAATCGGGTTGGTTGTAAGCTCTTCCACATTAGGGCACAACTACGACATAACCGCCTTCCCGTAAGATGCGCATTCAACGATTTGCCGGCTCACAGAGAGTGAAGTGAACGACCCAAGGCATCTTTTTGAGTGAGATACACCAACCGATGAGTTGAAGCAGAATTCTGCGGATGTTTATGGGAAGTATATAACAATCATGGTTATCTGCAACCTCCGTCATCGGTTGTAACCACCAGTAATGAGTAAGTGGGTTAAAGCGCACTAATGTAGCAGAAAATTTGTCACAACTTCTGCATCATATACAGAACAACGGCGTGCTGCTTGTCATCGGAAACGACAATAATAAGTACACACATGTTTCGCACGCAGAGAGCAAGCGCAGTTATTCAGATGGTTCCCTGATATGATAAATGTCGATGCTACTCATGGGACTAACCGCCACAAGTAGGTCCTCTATCACTCCGCATTCGTCGCTGTAGCCGGAGGCTATATCAGTTCCTGGTTACAGACGACATGGGTCATGAACGACCCGTGACGTACGCCTATGTTCAAAGTGAGAAACACATTTCCCTGCACCATTTATTCGAAACCTTCCGGGTGGTGATGGAGGACCACATAAGTGTCAGAAAGTGACGGGGGAAATGGCCATTCAAATTCGAGTAGCACGAGTGGTCTTTTGGTGCGACATAATGTTGTGCAACTTCCGTGTTCGGGATGCTGTGAGAAAACACGTAAGTTGATGTAACAAAACTCATAATCACCATTCAGACGAATCCCTTCATAAACCGATATTTGTCTCATCGCATATCTACTTGCAATAACTTCGGAGAGTGAGTGACCACCTTCGTCTATTCATTTTAAAGATTCAACCGGGATGTCGCAATAATCAGGCAAACAGACCAGAGCATCGTGAACTACCTTTTGCGCAATTGGCTATATATAGGGTTAAAGTGAGCCATCCATCGACAGTCGGATGTTCTTTACTTCGGAAATCGAACAAACAACCGTCCGGAGGATGCGAATGGGCGACTAAAGAAGCGCACTCATCCCAGAGATCACTTAGCCACGGCCATTGATAAAATTTGGCCAACGGCGAGTGACTAATGCGGGAGTTTGAGAAGCAGTACACCCATAGTTGCGAACGCTGGGAGGTGGTCAGCGTAGCCGTGTAAGTCAAGAATATACCCTCTCGGCTGGCAACGTTCGCCAATCAGTTGGTGTTGAAGCACCTAAATGGGCGTGCTGCCCTACTGCAAGTCAAACGACCGGACGAGTTTCAGGTAACCGCACCTTAGGTTAGATCAATTGGTAGCTTCGGGTGAGGCACGGGGGCACACAGTATGCAGTGAACGTCAGTGACGGCACGTGCGAGTGCAACTTCATTAAGTCCATGTGGTTACCATGTATTCATATGCTGTCCGTATTCTAGAAGCAATTCTACCCATACAGCACGTTGTCGTTAAGTGTGACCGCATTTTCTCTAGGCCTATTCCCAATTCATCGGCGATGGTTTTGCTGAACACGCTCTGTCTAAAAGCAGTATGTTCCACCGAGAGGTCACGGTGGGCGGTAGGAATGCATTTCGATTGGATTACGAAATGTTGCATCACGGGTTAACCAAGCTGCTCGATATAAACACCAGGGCAGGAAGTCGCGTTTTCAAAGCTATCATAGCTTTCCAGCACCAGTTCACTGAGACAACTAAGGCACAGACTTCCCGCTTCTTCCGCCCTGAAATGCAAAACAGCCAAAGTGGGAAAAGAATGTTCACATGCGGGTGCCCTGTATATATTGTGGTGACGCCGTTAATACGAAGGGTCATCGGTGTGATAAGGACTAGCTGTTTGTCTATGTGGAGTGCATTAATAATGTTGATATATCGCACTGCACCTTCTACACAGGGCAGGTGCAACCCCCACACCAGGCATGTTATGATTTCACTAACTGTGCTGGTTCAGTTGCATCTACCTCAAACACTGTGCTACCTCCGATGTTGAAGCATAAACAGAGACCGTTTACAACACCCATAACCAGTGACGATACCTTTGAAGATGAGTTCCGCGTTGTTCCCCCACGCAATCGGGTCCAAGCAAAGGTGTTTGCAAATGACTACACGGACGTCAGTGGCATTGGCAAGTGATGCCTCACCTACCATGTTACATACCACTTAACTTCAGACCAACATACATACCAAGAAGGGGACTTCTACTGAAACGGAACCCAAAGCAAGGGGGCTTCGAGAATTCGGACGGAATATCCTAGATAATGATGATACGTACATATAATAAATGTATTCCGACACTTCGGTATCGTTTACACGTCGTGACGTTGTGACTACAGGGTGCACGTAGACTGACCGTCCAATGGGTCACCCCGAAAGGCCTCATGCGGTAGAATGCTTCACGCCGCGTTTAACCAATTTGCCTTTTGGAAAACACATGGAATTCCATCTCCTGGGAGGTTCATGTGTCTGCACAAACTTGCCGATTCCCATGTAGCACGACCGTCTTTTGATTGTCTTTTCAGAGTCTTAAATGGACATCTGGAAGTCACTGGATAGATGATCAAACGGTAAATTTTTCGTAGGCCCTATTTCGCTACGAACACTTGTCGTCCTTGCACTTAATTGCCATTGCTAACTAATTCGTGTTGCCCTCAAGCTTTATCCTAACAAAAGCACGCTCTCATGCAGCCTAACCGATAATTTGCCCACATTTCAGAAACAAAACTATTGGAGGCGGTGAACGTTTAGTAAAGATCCATTAAATATACAACCTCCAAGAATATTTATCTAACAGGTTCATGTTCGTTTCAATTCTTCTGTGTGGCCAATGTTCTCCACGTTCTGTACCCAAGTTTTCACATTTTTGGCAGCCGCTTGATAGTCCGATTCTGAAACAAAGTGGAATATCTCAGGCACTTTCGGAAGTACAACAATATACCGCTGTAATGAAATCAACAGGAATGTTACGGTGGTTAATAAAATCGAACGTTTACTAGTCTGTGATAACCGGGCGACCACCAGAATGCAAACTGAACTTATGCGCATTTCGGCCAACTATACAAGTTCTCAGAATCCAATTAAAAGTGAAATATCCCAGTTAATATTGGAAATAATACAATATACTACTTCAGCGGGATCATGCTGTATGACCATACAGTGGTTATTGGAACAAAATTTCACCGCCTGCACTCCTCTACTAAATACGCCTTCCAGCCCGGAGTTGCAAATGGCCGACCATTTCGAACGCGAGCGCACAAATTAATGGTCATGTGCTGTGACTTGAAAATTAGCCAGCGGCAATTGGGATTCAAATATGTAATGTGAGTCCTCCGCATTTTTCTGGTTCTTGAAATTACGAACTCTGACGCTGAAATTGCTTCATTAGTGAAATTGTTGAGCGTTTTACGTATGAGACTCAAAAGATGATTGACCGTCGTAGTGTGTTACTGAGGCTTCTTTTTTACCATAATGCCAAAGCAGCTTACGCCCGATCACGGTGATCAGTGAATACGGCAAGTAGTTCCCGCTGGCTTGCGCCCGCACTATGTTTGGAAGTCACCAGCTGCAGCCTTATCTGCTTACCCACGACGCCTCCAAATCTCAGTGGTTTCCAGTTGCACGTGGAGATGATCATAAGCACTAGAACTTATCAACTGTCGGCATGCATTTCACGGAATACTGGACGCACAAGCTCACGAAAACTGATCCACAACTTATGCGGTGCACGTTCATTGATCATTCGTTGTTAACTACTTTCATCTACCAAATAAAAAACTTCAGCTATCCCGTCAACCGATTTCGATATAAAATTGGCGCAACTACTTGAAGTCCGTAATAAAAATCCTTCACGCATTGGAACAAAATTTTCCCACATCACGATAAGCACATTTCATACATTTCTGCACATATCCCGTCCACCATCATTGAGAGGATATTAAAAACTCACATATTTTGGCATTGATGTGTTCGCCGAGCTTGGCATTTGAGTTGCAAACGTTTTATCACCAAGCGAGGTGACATAATCAGTGCGTGAGTGTTTCAGCGTGCAGTTTTGAGCGTGGGGTTTGGTGAAGTTCGATGGGTGCCTGCTCTTATGTAGCAGAGTGAGTTGACCTACTGACCCGAATTCTGGTTGGTCGCTTTTCGTCGTGTCTGACCTTCGACCTGATTCACCATCGGTTGATTTTGTTGCGCTTGAACGTTGTCTCGACGTCCGAGTGATTGTTCCCCGGAGTCCTTCAGCTGAAGTCTGATTGGCTTCTCTTTGTGTCGCTATCGCGTTTTGACCTCGAATCGGATTTTTTGTGGATTGAAATTTTGCCCGATTGGTTGTCCATTGTCCTATTTCCACTTGGGTCTGATCATTTTAAGTTGCTGCGTTTGGGTTAACCGGCATTTAGGCTTGATGGTGTCTACATTTCCTCGAATCCTTGGTTCACATTGGTTCATAGATCTTGTCCAGTTCGAGTTGTTTGTTTATTGACCTGGTTGATGAGTACCAAGCGTCGAGAAATTCTTTTGCATGTTTGGTGCTTGTCTGAGTGAGGACTTCTGTGGTATTCAAGTTGAAGACGTGTCCAGTTTTATCCTCGTGGGAGGAGATCAGGGAAAGTTGATCGTGCTTCTTGATGGCCAGCTCATGTTCATGTATTCGTGTCGATAACTTCCTTCCGGTTTGCCCGACATAGTGTTGTCCACAGTCCTTGCATCCGATTTTGTAAATAACGTTTCTTCTGTCGGCGGCTCTGGCTTTTTCTTTTGGTTTTGATAATATACTTCGTAATGTTGCTGTTGACTTGTGCGCTATCGTGATACCGTGTGTCCTCAGAAGTCTTGCGGTCATTTCGGATACAGTTTTGGTGTATGGCAGCGCAATTCGTTTTGATGATTGTTCGATAGAGTTGGACTTTGTTCTTCTGTAGTAGACTTCGTCTGGTGAAACTTCGTGGGTATCCGTTGCAAAGAAATATTCGGAATAGGTAGGTTTCCTCTTTTTTTGGAGCTCTGCGTTGCTACAGCGTGTTTCAGCTCGTTTGAACAGAGTTCAAATGCAGCTGGTTTTATGGCAGACTAAGTGGTTGCTGCGGAAACTCAGGAGTTGATCCGTGTGTTTCTTCCCGGTTAAATGGGGTCTCCAGTATTCCATCAGGTTTGCGGTTGGTTGTCGGTTTCAGTAATCATCGTGAATTTAATATCGCTGAAAACGTTGTTTATCAGTCTGTGCGTGTCTTCAATCATGGCGCGTTTAAGTATCACGAAGGTATCGTCAATATATCCTATCTACAGTTTGTGTTTGGCCGTTGGTAGCGCGATATCTTCTAAACTCTGCATGACCGCCTTCGCGATAAATCCGAGAATGGGCGAACCCATTGGAGTTCCTTTTAATCGTTCGTAGATTTGGCCCTTGAATTTGAAATACGTTGACAAACACATGCTTTCCGGTTTCAATGGTACGCTCGATCTGAGATTTTCTTCTAGCACCTTTCGTAGTGTCTCTTTAGTTAGAGTGAGGCCAATGGACGTGGAGAGTGCTGTGGTATCAAACGAAATAATCGTTTTGTCTTCTTCTACCCTGAGGTGTTTTAGTTTATTGAAGAATTGTACAGCAATGCTGATGGAAGATTCTGACCCGTTGATGAGACATTGTAGCAGTTTTAATAGATCTTTGGCCAAATTGTAGGTCGGTGAGCCAGGTAGAGGTACAGTTGGTCGTGGTGAGATACCATATTTGAAGAGATGACACACCCGGTCAATTCACAAAAAATCCGATTCGAGGTCAAAACGCGATAGCGACACAAAGAGAAGCCAATCAGACTTCAGCTGAAGGACTCCGGGGAACAATCACTCGGACGTCGAGACAACGTTCAAGCGCAACAAAATCAACCGATGGTGAATCAGGTCGAAGGTCAGACACGACGAAAAGCGACCAACCAGAATTCGGGTCAGTAGGTCAACTCACTCTGCTACATAAGAGCAGGCACCCATCGAACTTCACCAAACCCCACGCTCAAAACTGCACGCTGAAACACTCACGCACTGATTATGTCACCTCGCTTGGTGATAAAACGTTTGCAACTCAAATGCCAAGCTCGGTGAACATATCAATGCCACAGTCATCAACCCGAGCTACGAACAATACCATACTTGTCCCCAACCATCAGAAACTCACACATTAACGGTTTAATAAAGCCAGCATTCATTCCCTGCTGCTGCTTTACAGCGAAGAAAATTTGTTACTCATCACGAAGAAGAATTCCAGTGTGAGAAGAATCAACGAAAAGGGACTAAATGAGGACAGGGAACGTGGTCATCAACCCACTATAAACACATGAGAATCATCATACGCTCAACACAAGGAGCTACTTTAACACTCAGCTTGCTCTGGTGTGGGGAGACTTGGGCGCTGTCATCAAAGTTTACTGCGTCCTCTTTGACTAAGTCCTCACATTGCCCGGCTTGAGCCTCAAACGTGACCTGGACGATATGTTGATAGTTGAATCCCGTTATACCACCGGTTAGTAATTCTGCTGCGGACACTATGACTGCAATGGCTGAACGCAGTTGGACCTCCACTTTCTGTGCCATGTCTTCAGCCATCCTCAACGCAGTGGCTTTACATTGTTCGTGCTACCACCCGAGATGCATAGGCTGGATTGATGTCAATCATTCGGTGACCAAAGCGAGTGTCAAGCTAACCATAAGTGTGATCAGTCTGACAATCCACCAATTGGAAGGTGCAAACCTACTGACCCAAGTCAACCAGACCGTCAGCGGCTTGTAAGGTAAATAGGCGGACGATCGGATAAACGTATATCGACCATCTGCGACAGTGAGAACGCTCCCGCAAAGAAGATTACATGCGAGTCACCATCAATGAGTGTTGGAATTATAAGTCAATATTTAAAAATTGACCGGAACCCCCTTAGGTTTCCCGTATCAACTGCGTCACAGCTTCCTCCCGTTTTCCAAGTGCAACTTGCCTGAGCCTCCTGAGGCCAAAATCTTTCCCGACAAACTCACTGTTCATCGTACGATGAAATTAAGCCGGTCCGGTTTACTGAATGGAAAAGCTGCCGCAAATCAGAATACGTTCACAAGCTGATGCAGACGGAATTGTGGTTGATCGCTGCCGATCAGTCGAAAGTGGCAGCCAGTTGCTGTCTAAATTTGAGTTACCCCTAAACGACTGAGTCGCTCGATGCAAAGTCGCGCAACAGCAAGAGGGTGGCCAAGCAAAACACGATAACTCTTGTTGTCCAAAAATAATCGTAAGTTCTGTTATATTTCTACAAATTGGGTGTCACTTATTCAACACAGTGAGGGTGCTTATTGCCTTTAAAACAAATGTTGTTTGAGCTTTTCGCAGTTGGCAATCAAGTAGACGGAACCTTGACAAGAAACATAGAAAGCCTGGAGGCAGATGTTGGAGCAATCAACCGGATAAGATTACAGCCGTTAATCCTGGGGCGTTATGCGTGACGGGAAGCAACTGACTGTCGTGATCGTAAAGGATGCTGCGAATAAAGGGTTACGAAGCATTTGTGCGGCTTGCCTGTATGGCGCTTCAAGGTAGAAAAAGTTAGAAGCGGTCTTTTGGGAACAAAAACTTATTTCTCAAGTTATTCCCGAAATGTAGAAGTGCATATTTCGGAGCAAATATATGGGTGCCGCCAACTGTACTAGTCGTGTTGTGACCAGAAAAATCGGCTATATCCAAAAATCGCTCATATCCGCATTTCCGGTGAAAAATATTTTGGTTCCCCCCTTAATGCGTTATTTTGGACTACCTAATCGAGTTTGTGTTGTGGAAGAGCTTCCGTGGGCGTTTTAATGATGATGTTTTGTAGAAACGCTCAACATTGCGTGAATCCGTGGGTATACACGAATTTTCACTTTTAGGTCGCATTACGCTTGCACTATACTTCACACTTAACATCGAAGTGCTTTCTAATCACGCTTGTGCCGCCAAATTTGTGGATCTATCCCAGCCAGTATTTCGGACAGGTAACGTTCAATGAAATGTCACACTTAAAACGATTGTAGTGCTAGTTCCTAAATTAATAAGTCCAGAGTTTCCCCAACCCCATGTTGCTGTGAATCGAAAGCCGCAAGGAGAAAACGATGAATCTGCAAACAAACCTTATTTATTGATTTACTCACCGTTCACAACTGACTTCAACGCAACAATTAAGGGGTGCAAGGGAGCTGGACGTGACAGCACCTTGAGCACAACCGCACAGTAACCGCCAGAGAGAAAGAGTGCGTCGACGGAAAATTCCAGTCGACTTTCAGAATTCAAACAAGCGTTAGACTGGTTGAGCGGCGTTCCTAACGGTAAAAGCTCAACACTGTTATCCTAGTGAATGTAACCTACAGCAGTAGAGATGGTGAGGGTTCATTATACAGCTACAAGCAGAACTGCGTTACCTATGCCGGCACACTAATTTTGACGATAGTGGTTTGTAGTAAATTTGCATTGACAATGTGATGTGAACTGGCAGGGCAACTCTCACGTCGCGCGGAGTTCAGAATTTTGATGACGTCGAAGGTTATTGCATTACACGATTATACGCAATAATACCACGCAGTTTCTGTTATCTACATTTCATATGGTACAGTGGAAACATGGGCGATATGCCCCAGTCTATCGGTGGTAACCCTCCATAACCTCGAGTTTGCTGTTTGCTGCCTGCGTCAGACTTTAGGTTTTCATCTGCGCGTAACTCATTACTCAACTATGTGAGAGTTGATGGCCCACTGGTTACCTAATGATACTGAACGGAAAACTCGGAAGGGGTTGGTGGTCTTTTGTGCAGGAGGCATACGAAACGCAGACGCTTCACTACCCACCATCCAAAGACATATCCGAGTAAGCTGGTTGCAATACTCACAACTTTCACCTCCAGCTCGTCAACATAACAGTATATGGTAAATAGAGCTTACGGTGCTTCAGAACAACTCATTAGGAACTCTGGTCCTTAAACCACTCAGTAAAGTTCTTGGATCCCGGAAACATGAATACCCATGAGCAGCATATCGGAAATTTGTTGTCGTTCGCCAAGAAGCAGTTTTGGGCCATGTTGGGAGCAAACGCACCGCTTTCTCACTCACCTCCGCAGATCATTTGGCGGATGTGAAATCCCAAAAGCGCAACTGATAGACTGTTTTCCGTCCTGTCTTCCATAGAAGTGTTCTAAACAGTAATGTTTGGTTCGATTAATTATCTCGCCTATTCGTGATGTCGATTCACCCGAAATTTAAAACCGCTAACGTTCGAAGAGAGTGAGGGACGACCAGACTGACGCAATCGTGCATTCCCTATCTCCAAAACCACGCAATGTTGAGCGTTCCAATGAAATAGAGGTATGTGTTTCATCACTAAAATGCCCATGGAAGCATTTTCACAACGCAAAATCGGTTAGGAAGACTAATATAACGCTTTCACAGAGGGAAACCAGAACATTTTTGCCTACGGAATTGTGAATATGAGCGATTTTTAGATATAGCCGATTTTTCTGGTCTCAACATGACTATAACATCTGGTGACATCAATATATTTGTTCTAAAATATGGCCTTTTATATTTCACGGAACAGTTTACAAGTGCATGGACGATGGTTTTATGGGTGTCAAATAGTTCTTAGTGCTAGGTACGCAGCAGTGACTGAGAAACTGCCAAAAGTGTCACAGTCAACGGTAGCCCAGTGTGTTGACATTCGTGGCGGCGAAGCGATTGTGGAGCAGAAGGTGAAGGGTCTTAACGGTGGAAAGGAGACGGAGCGCAGCGCGGTTGATTCATCATAAGTGAGGTTCGCAACATACCTTTGTGTGCTTTACGGTAGAGATAATGGACGGCTAAATGAGGAATGCCTGGTTTTTGGGAAAATTTGTGCAAATTATCGAAAAGTGAACAGTGTTGTCAAGCCATGTCGGTCTTTTCCATCAGGCTGGTTAATGAGTGACCAAAGTCCAACAAACGTTGAGCAGTGTTCAAATGCACCTGGATCGAAAAGGGTTCACACTGAGTTTCTTGTTGCAGGGAGGCGACAGCGGCGCCAACTACATTCCAGTGCAACTGCCAATTTCATAACAGCAAACCCTTTTCAATCATCGATCGTGGAGCCGTGTGATATGCAAATACGAATACGCAGCACAGCAAAGAAGCAAGTGTTGCAGAAGTCCATTATGCTGAACGAAAATTCGAGGAAAGGCAAACCTTGTTATTTGTCTCTTTGTTTTGGAATATACGCCGATTCAAGCTAAGCTTAGAAACATTTCTGACAATAACGAACATCTACCTATTTTCAAGCCCTACCTGTCTCAAGACGTTATCTTCGAAAACGCACCTGATAACATCGGACGAAAACCCTGTGTTGCGTGATGTTACTTCACGCACCCCTCAAACTGATTAATACTATTGATTCCAGGATAGACCTTGTACTTTCCGACGTGCCAGCGAACAAGAAAGATTGCTTGAAAAACAGAAAACCGAAACTGTTCGTCCCATGAGTGCATAAAAACATCGTGTTTCAACTCCTCTTTTCCCCTGATAGAACACCTGGCAACCTCTCGGTATTGTCACATATTCTTCCCATTCTATATACCGGCCGTACAGAGATAATTGACATTTAAATCCGGCATTAACCGTATACTACGAAAAGCCGCCAATCAAACCCTCCCCACTTTAGTTGATAACAGCTGTTCGCATATGTTATATATTTGATCAATTAACACAATGCTGTTAACGTCACATAGAATGTTATGCTTGAATATCACATGCACCATCGTTCGTCATAGCTCACATTGTTTTACGTTCTCCCGTTTATCGCGTAGTTCCGCTTTTCATTCATCCCACGTGGGTGAACCTTCCACCCTGCCCGAACGCTCAAAATTCCGCAATGATTGATCATANATTATTATTATTATTATTATTATTATTATTATTATTATTATTATTAGATTCAACATCAATCTTTGGTCTGGATATCTCCAGGCAATGGACTTCACGACTCTTGACCATTACAATTTTGTTTTGTGCTACCAGTACCGCACTTGTTCAATCAGTGTCCTCTGAGGTTCGATCCAGTTTTAGATTTTATTCTGAGTGCCGTTAGTCCCTCTGTTGTCAACAGTACCACAGTGATTGTGCTACCCTCTAGGGGAGCTCCGGTAATCATCCGCGAAAATTTCCATAACAGTTTGAAAGGTTTGTTTGAGGTGAAAGTGGCAACACTACTAGATGAGCCTAGTGACTGGGTCACTCATCTTGCGAACGTCAGATGATGGTGGCGCACACACTGACTGCAGGTCGTTGAACAATAGTCCGTGAGGCACAAAACCGGTTACCAACCGTAAGCGATTTTTTACCTCAACCAAACCAAGGTGATGTTTTACGAACGTTGATTTGCATTCCGAATACCAGCAACTAGGTCAAGATGAAACGTCTAATTGTCTACCTAGAACTGGTGCTCGTTTTGTGTATTTTTGGCTTTTAAGTCCACGTTTTAGATCAATAGCGTCTAACAAAACCTGTCACAAACATCTAATTCGAGTAGTTGACAAGCCCGGAAGGTCGGTTTGTGTTGCAAATGATATACTTGTTTGTGAGAGCACGAGTTCAGGCCGTATTGGAGCCTTGAATTGCGTCTACAGAGGTGTGTATCACAAGGAGTGGTGGTGTCAAAACCTAGGATGTTCCGTGGGACACCCAGTCACATCTGGGGGAATCAAACTGAAGACGGACAAAGTAAAACCGCTTCAGAATACGCCATCTTCCGAAAATGTAGAAGCAGCTTTGCCTCCAGTTGGCGTTGTCAACTACCCGAGTCGATTTCCACCGCCGTTTGCTGACACGGTAGTTTCAGTTCGGTAAGTTGCATGCAAGAAAGCCATAAGAATGTGTTGTTTTCTTTCAACAGCAGTTATCTGGGGAAGGTTTAGATTTGATAGCTCCAGTACTGGCATATTCACAATCTTGGACCGCTTCTGGTAAATAAATGTGACAGCTGTTAGTCCGGCCTTGAAGTCTCTGCTACAACACAAAAGGCCGACTAACTGCGGAAGGTGGGGTATTTGGGTTGCGGCGGAAACTATGCGCAAGTCGCAAAGAAATGGTTAGTAGTGGGTTTTGCTCGTCTGAAAGACGGTGTTACACATAGACAGGAAATCTCTGGTAACGGTTGGAAAGGACACACTGGGAGCCACTCCTGAACGTTCACAATGGACACTGATTAGGTTTGACAGTGCAAGTATAAGTTAATCCACAAGCCCGGAAACCAACTACACACTGTTATTGCTCACTCTCGCGCCTCTACGTCGGATGATGTGGTGGATAATTCGGAGTCCGAGACCAGCGCTTCAACGAGCAACAGGATGTTACCGATAGTCTGACGAGCGGAGCCCCAGGATGCGGCAAATAAAGGATGTTATACCAACCCGTGTGGTGAAAGTTGGCTGCCTGAGAAAGCGGTGGGATTTTTCAGCGGTCGCCACCATATTCTTCGGGGAGGGAAGGATAATAGTCGAAGGAGGCAGGATAATACCTCCGAAAGATCTTCAGTGGCAGTACATTAGAAGAATCCGTGTAGAGCTGTGTTCGAGAAACAAGGGAAACTCTTTTTCGGTCAGGCACCTCCAGCAGGACGAAAGATTACATAGCGGGGTGTGAAATTCGCAGAAGGTCCGATTCAGACCAAATAAAAAAGACGACGTTGTGGAGCCCAATTCCACAAAGGCTGTAGCAACTAGTTGCAGTTGGTACACTTACAAATGGTGGAAAACGGTGCGTGGTCAGGATGAATTAATTCTCGGATTCCTTCGAGAATGACTGGTTGAGTAGTGCCAACTGTTAAATCGTCCCGCACGGGTAAAGAAAACGAGTTGGTAAGACTCAAGTACTAGGTGTATCGATTGGTTGTGTGGCGCAGGCATATAAAGAATGAATAACCCAAGACAACCGATCAAT
>QNGE01004668.1:19359-29393 GCA_008508345.1 Paragonimus westermani | reverse complement strand
CCCCACTGGCACACCTCCCGGTCTTATTCCTTCGGGTTTACACTGGATATGTGGTGTGTTGGTGGAACTGCAATTGGTGCAGCGCAAGCCAATTGCAGTGATGGCTAAGCGCAGGTGTCCTTTGGCTTCGGTCACTGTGACAGGCTAATCCGAATCGGATGCCGCTAACCGTGTGTGAAGTGCCCTGACCTTTTCTACTACCTTAGTGTGGTGGTCAGGCTTGTGTGCTGTTTCGATCCTGTGGCTTTACTGACTCGGACATCGGTCCTCGCCGATTCAGCCATGTCAGAATGGCCAGATGGAAGTAGCTAGACAAAAGGAAGGTGCGTTCGTTGTGGACGATGCCGGTGTGTTTTGGTTTGGTTCGGCTTGATGTTTGTTCTTGTATGGTCTGGTTTTGTTGTTGTGACTTGTTTTTCTATGCAGCGGTGCTGGTCTTAATGTGTTGACTTTTTGGGTGCATGACTTTCAAACCTGTGCATAGCTAGTGCAATTCGGTCGCTGGTCGTGGTCGATGTTGTTGCGATCGTGTGTTCATGTGTGTCACCGGTTGCTTTGCGGTACACACTACTTAGCCAGAAGCTTTGGTCGAAGGCCCTGATCGCTCTCCTGCCTAGGTCTGGGCGTCCTGGCACTATCCAAAGCCCATACAAACCATGATCATATAACGTAAATCATATGCCACACTGCATCGGCCGTCGCACAGGATAAACCGAGTCCTCCTATCTACTGCTTGCGGCAGAGTGGATAGGCGAAAATAGGCTGCTGTCAAACCATCCCCCTTCTCCTCCCCTAATGATCCCTGCCAGCACGAATCCCAAAACAGACAATGCTCACTGGAGTCTCAGTAATATGACGACCAACCTGAGGCAGGCCCTGGGACGTAAGACGCTCGGTGTTGGAACATGGAATGTGCGCACGCTACTGGATCGTTGCAACACAACTGAACGACCGAAACGGCAAGGCTCATTGGTAACTATGGAGCTGAGCCAGTATGGAACCAAAGTAGCAACCGTGAATGAGACAAGGCTTGTAGATCAAGGTAAGAGAAGCAGATACTAGGTACACCTTCTACTGGATAGGCTACCGAGCAGACGATGCTCGGGAGCATGTTATCTATTTCGCAGTCGCTGATCACATCAATGCTTTGATGATAGACGAACCGCATGGCAATAGCCCTCGAATCCTGTCGATGCGCCTGCGACTCGGTCGAGGTAAGTGTGCCACATTTATTAGTGTTTATGGTCCAACTATGTGTCACACTGATAATACAAAGCACAAGTTCTATGATCAGCTGTCCGCCACAATCCGGTCGGCACCGGTGAGTGACTGACTGTTTGTCCTGAGTGACCTGAGCGCTCAAGTTGGGCGCGACTTGGTAGCCTAGCCGGGAGTCCTCGGACCCTATGGCGTTGGTTCAGTCAACGAGAGCGGCGATCATCTGCTTCACCTATGTGCTACTTACAAGCGGGCTATCGTAAACACCCGATTCCAGCTGGATGCGAGCGACATCACGACGCAGTACTAGATAAGCATGCAGCGTTTACCGCTTCCACAATGGACGCGGACAATGAAGACAAGAGAGCGACATTCCGGAATGTTCGCCGTCAACTGTTCGAAGGTGTTCTCGGAATGAGGAGTGACTAGTGAAGGAAGCAAGGTGTGCGGATGCAGGGCTACACCGATCACCGACAACACAAGAAGTTCTACGATTCGCTTGAAACTTACGCCCTCCCATTTTCAAAAACCTATGTATCTGTGGCATTTTACCGTTCCTTACCCTCAGCTTTGTTGGTGTACTGTGGTGGTGAATGTTCTGTGTTTCCTTCCAACCCAACCTTGCATTTTGATTTCATTCCATATCCTCTCCGGAGTGCATTAACGTGCACTTGTGTATTGAACTAATTCTTGCATTATGTTTCCAGTATTTTTCTTGACAGCGTGGATCTTACCATTAAAGTCCATCTGTTTGTTTTTCGAGGGTTTCATTTTCGAGCTAGCCTATCAGTTTACTAACCAGGATTGACCGGCTGGGCGTAAGGGTCTCATCGACACACCTACTGGTCTTATCCCTTCGGGTTTACATCGGATACGTGATGTGTGAGTGGAACCGCTAGTGGTGCGGCGTAATCTACTTGTGATGATGGTTAAGCACAGGCGTCCTTTGGTTTTGGTCACTGTGACAGGCTAATACGAACTGGATGCGGCCAACCGGTTGAAGTGTCCATGAGATCCGCCGCAAGCCCGCCACCCATTGTCATATGTACTTATGCTTGACATAGCCCACAACCTCTGGGATAGCCCGGGAAGGCTACCGTATCAAACGAACCGTTTGATTTACGAGAGATGCTCATTTATTATTCGAACGTATCCACCTTGGAACACCGTAGTTGAGTTCGTCAGAAAAGCATTGTTTGCCTAATCCGCAGAATTCGGCTGGGTTTGTGCACTCATTTCAAGCCTTTCTTTTTTAGTTTAGATTTCCCCCAGACAGCTTTGTTTGAATCATTTCATTTTTATCCACGTTCGTGATAGCATAGCACAGTTTCGAGTTTATTACGGCTTTTATTACCTTCTTTGATCCGTGCGTTTTCAGCGAACCTTTAGTCACTACTGTTCAGCTGCGCTGCTCGATCCTGATTGGCTAACTTTATACATATTCTCGTGCAAACGTTGCCAGTTACATTGTTCACTTGTCTATTACTAGTAAATTCCTTCTGAGTCTCACTTTCGGTGACCAGTTGCTCAGTTGCTTCTTTACTCGATCTCACCTATCCCAGGAAATAGACTAATTGATTTGAGTTATGTTAGTGAGTTCCTGTTGCTTAGTAACAATGAACAGGTCAGGAGCACAATTAATCCAACTTTCAGCCGAATGTTTCGAAGGGCTGTAGAGAATCAGACTCATGGAGCAAGCGAACCATCAGTGATGTAAGTCATCTCAACAGGCGAGATATGACATGCGGAATTAGCTGCGAATAATACCCTTCAGACGAGCCTAATCGGACAAAAATGCACTTGGTCCGAAACCGATGAACCGGTGACCTTACGATTTGGAAAACGGAACACACAACTAACAAATTATGAATGTAAACTGGACAGCAGAGGTTTTGCTTCGTTGAACGACTTTTCGCAGTAAATATTTTGCACTATATAGGTTCACTCTACCTTTTCAAATTTGGTGGCAGTCTGTGGTTGCGCTAACCCTAAACAGTGACAGTTTGGGTATAATTGGACGCTTTGTTTACCTTTGTATTTGTATCAAAGCTGATGTGGAATTTTTTTATTTCGGATCCTCGAAGTACAGTTGACATTTTCATATCGGGGATACTTCTGTCGTTCGTGTCGCATCCACCTCTTGTCAACACGGTTGTGTGAGTAATGTTGCCCTATAATTGTGCAGCCTGGTCGGTTCACGTGGATAATCGACAAGCTCACTGTTTTCTCCGCGCTAATGATCTCACCTTGCGCACGACCGAGCTATCGTATGTAAACGTCCACCTGCAACCTTTTGTCAGTAATATTCAAGGCAGCTACTCAACTCAAAGGAAGACAGCGGTTGTTCTATTTAGCTAAATTGATTTGATAAAGTCTGAAGATCATTCTTTTGCGTGCTCGTGAGAAGTTGAATAATCCAAGTGTTGATTATTCATCAGCACTCATGTTTTATCATAGCCTTCACCTCTAGATATACTCTCCGGAACCCTCGTGCGCGATTGTGCCTAGTGTGCTTACCGAGGTTGTATAAATGTGATCGTTTCAAAGGCATCATAGCCGATTATGGGTCAGCTTTGGTGTTGTACCATTGGCATATGAACATCGAATCTTGCACTTCGTTCCCGTTTAAACGCTTCGAGAAGTGTATCTGATTGTGTGGCTGCAATCAAGTGTGAGTTTAGCTGTTTGTAGCAGTCCGAATCCTCAGTTTCTTTTCGGCGTGATTTCCGTTCATCATTAACCAGGATAGGCATATGGTGAGATGTTGACGTTTCAGTCTTAAGCGTAAAACGTTGGGCTACATGGAACATGCGGGTAGCGACAGTGATAGAAACGCTTATAGTTTGAGTTTACACTGGAGAAGGAATCTTATAAGTTTGGTAGCAAACAGGCTGTGGGGTCGTGATTCTCACTGGGTCATGTGCATTGATTATCGCAACTTTTGTATCCCCCACTTTTAGACCACTGGATTTCTCTTTCAATCTTGTAATCATTCTCTGTTCATACACCTAGTTCGTTGTTTGCACATACCAAATGAATGACCATTTCTAAAGGCATCTCAGTGACATTGGCACCAATTGAAAATTGAGAACCTTCAAGTTCTGGCTTTGTTCAGCATGACATATGGAACCGCAATGTTTGTGTATCGGAAGTACAATATTTTCTACATACAACAGTTTTAAATTCTCGTCTAGGTCGAGCGTTTTCTAAAGAATTTGCTTTGTGAATGAAGCAGCTACTCCTACTGAGAGTGTGCGTCTAGTTTACAGACGTTTCTAACGATCGAAGCGTCGATGCTGCACACTTCACTGGACTCGCATGATGTGTAGCCTTCCCCGAAGTTGGAAGTTAACCTTTTGTGTATAATTTTCTAGTGACATCGATTACTCTTCCATGGCCGATTTGGAAAGTCTACGCATGTGTTTGCAAACTGCAGAAAAAGGAACCTCCGATCTTTTGTTCCCGACATATGGAGGTGGACGAAAAGGCGATAGTGACAAACCAGTTGGATCAAGCATGAATCTTTCAGTCCCCTTGTTGTGGCCTCGAGCACGGAAACAGATTGCTAGATTACCGATTAATGTACTTACGGTGCTGTACGCAAACATTTTGCCGTTCGCTTGCTTGAAATTCACGGCTGAGCCTTTTTGCGGAGCAAAACCGGGAATTTTTTACGAGTGTCAGTTGCCCTCCCTGGACGCTTCACAACCGGACGATCCGTTTGACGATTTGTTTGTGAATCTAACCACCCGAGAGCGTCGCAAACGGAACCCAGGTCAAACGAATACGGCCAATGATCCGACAGTTTTGGAGATGACGAGCGAAACAAAAACGGCGGACGCAAATGAGTCACAAGCGATCGAATCGGTATGTGCGTGCACGTTTTTCTATGTGGGCCCTTCCGCACTTGTGTGCGTTCTTGCAAACGTTTGTTCGTCATCGTCAAAAATACGTTAACGTTCGATACCGATTTACTGTTGCTCACCCATTTTTGTGTAATCAACTACAAGAAGTGCTGTATACTATGGGTGTGCTTATGCGCTAGTTCATATATAACCATAAAATGTTGGGATATTTAGCTAACCGGCGATCGTTTGTTTCATAAGTTGATCACAAAGACGACCTGAGTTTGAAGTGGCCCAGTGGTAACGATGCTTGTCTGCTAGCTACATGGTTGTGTCTTCAAGTCTCGGTCACTGTGGCTGCCTCTGTCTAAGTTAAAACAGCCCGTCGGTGCATTCAGCCTCCACCTATAATCTCGTATGTCACATAGCAACGAACATCTGCTGGTGTAAGAGCTGAGAATTCAACCAACTACCCTGTTGAATTCTTGCAATTGTTTGGTCAGCTATCTGCAAAGGTTATCCTAGTGAATGGGTTTATGTTCACTGTCCAATCTCTCTAATGAAGCACGAGATTTCCCTGTGAATCATCTGAGTGTCGCACTAAGGTTTCCATTTTAAACACACCAAAATGTGCATAGGGCTTACTGGGGGTGTTTAATCTGAGACCGTCTATGTGTATGTATGTGGTTTCCGTTTCGGCGACTACAGGAACAACTCCGCCATCAACATATCCCACACTTAATACCTGTCCGTCTGGAAATGGCCCGATGCTCCTCAAGAAACAAATACATTGGAAGTGAATTGATAATCCAGGCAAACGTAGTGGAACTCTTGACCGTGAGCTTGAGTACCCACTAACAAATAACGATATTGATAAGTAGTCGGGGATTTGGTTTATTTTCATGTTGACCATCACTCACATTTGATCGCAGCCTTCGCATTCAGATAGACTTTCCAGCCAGCCTCTTTCGAAAAGAAGCACTAGACTCGAGTTTCGCTCTCATTAGAGCTCGTTAGTAGTGCATATCCTTGCCACGGTCGGGATTTGAACTCCGGCCATTCCAATCATGAGGCAACCTTGTTGACCACTGCGCCATTGACCTCACATCAGGCACGACCGAATTATCAAATCTGAACGCACAACCACTCTCGTTTGTTAGCAATGATCAGGTTGCCAATCGTGTCGAGAGGAGACAGTAACTGTCCCGTTAACTCCAATCGATATCCTTGCGATTGCTCACAAGCGAAAGTTGAGCGTTCTGATTTGATCATTCGGTCGTGCCTAATGTAAGGTCAATGGCGCAGTGGTCAACACGGTTGCCTCATGATTGGAATGGCCGGAGTTCAAATCCCGGCCGTGGCAAGGATGCGCACTACTGACGAGCTCTAGTGAGAGCGAAACTCGAGTCTAGTGGTTCTTTTCGAGAGGAGCTGGCAGGAAAGTCTATCTGAATGTGAAGGCTGCGGTCAAAGGTGAGTGATGTTTAAATTGAAAATAACAATCTCAGTGCTAGTCAATGAAGAGGTTAATTCAATGTTTTGAATCTTTATTGTTGGGATTGGTGTACAAACCAAATGCAGTGGCGCTCATCTGGACCGTGTCGTGTCCTGTTCAGTCGTCTTGTTCTCCCGATCGCGTCGTGCGTGTCTGTTTATCGACCGCACTGAATCACATCCAGTTCGAGCGTTCCAATCGGCTGAGTGTGGAGATGGTGACGCGCGCGCACGTGCGTTCGGATGTGGATGAGTTTTCGGACCGATGAATGGTGGAGGCGCATGCACAAGCTACATAGACTTGACGATTTCCGGTTCTGTGACCTGCTCGCTGTTGCTCCTAGCTTAGGTGCGCGGGTGTACAATGGTGTCCACGAAAGGTGGCACCACGAAACGTATTGGGTGGTTGACTCGGGAAATTTTCCTACCACTAAACGGAGTTATTTGTGAACCGTCTGCTTTCAAGAATTTGACAAACCGAGATCACTCTCACCTTGATCGGAATTGACGCCTTTTTGCGGATCCGGCCTTCACGAGCTATCTGGGTTTACTTTCTGCATACTCTCTATTCATGTGAAAAACTGTAGTCTACATATTTGAACCTTGGTAGCCTGTACTACGGTTATGTATACGATTCAATGTTGCATAGCAATGGGCGCCTTTTGGTGTTGAGACTGAAGGAGTTATGTAAATTTTAAATTCTTTCTTGAAAGTGGGGCGTTATTTTAGGAACTCACATAGCGACTTTTTAATACCTTTGTGTACAGTTGGGAATGTCATGGCTGGACGCGCGATTTTATCCCATCTCTGGTAATCACTCTTTGTAACTTCTTAACATTCTTAATGTTCGATACGCAAGCTGATGTGTCGGTGATCTGGTAGTTGAGTGGAAACCGTTTGTTGGGTGTTTACGATATAGTGTGAGTGAATGTTTTTTACCACACTTTGGGGTTTATCGCTTATTGAACTCAGACAAATGTAGTGAATTTCTTTAGTGCAGCAAACACTGGTTTGTATTGCATGGTATTATCCATGTGTTGGCTCATTTTATCAACCCAGTTGTGGGTTCGTTTAATGTTGTGTTCTTAGGCCGACCGTTGTTCTCCTGCTGCTTGTGTGTATGTATTCACCCATTCCAGTGATATGGCTGTTGAATCTGTGAATCGCTCTGACAGCAAACTGCACACTGTTCCTAGTTGGCCAGATAACGGCTTGTTCCGTTCTGCGGCCTTTGGGACACGGCAGTTGCATGCACGGGGCCGTGTTTGTATTTCGTGGTGTGTACGTTCGTGCAAACCTGACCAATGTGCAAAATCGATACACTCATCGGTCACGTATCACCCACCAGCCTAATGCCCTGGGCACTGTAGTTCGGGTTCATCTTTAGGGCTGTGGCCTTCGCGACTGACAGAGTCGATGGCTGAAGACATTAGATGATATGCCGGCACATCAGGGTCAGTAATGTGAATGTTGATAGCATTTGGTAGGGTTGTTTGTGAAGTAAGTACACTTGATAACGTGTCATTGAAAGCCACACGAATGTTCATGACGCCTTGTTTCCACATATAGCTCGGTTGTTTGTTTATAGGGTGTAAGCACCTTGATGTTGAATGTTTGAATAACGACATAGCTATTGCTAATAGTTAGATTCCTTTCCACCCGCTTTTCTCGTTTCCCAGTCAGGGCTTACTATTCTCTTTATGATTGTATGACAGTTAAGAGTCAGCGCGAGCTGCCAATGTATTGTTGTCCACTCTGTTTATTATTTGATCATTCCCGTACATCGCGTTACTTTGTGCACTGTTTGGGATTTCTACACCTAGTCAGCTTTTTGCCAACCGGACCATCCCCATCCTTGTCGTCTGGTGTTTGTTTATCCACTTTGCTTATAGCATTTCGTTTTCCAGCCTCCTCTATTCTCTCTCCTTCCCTCAGTATCCGGCTGATCTCATCCGATCGTATGATCGCTGAAATCAACGCACGACTGTGCCCGGCCTCCTAATGGTAATAGTCAAGGTCACCAAATAGTCAATGTTCGATACGGATCGAAGTCGTGGGAAAATACCTAAAAAGGTTTTCCCGAAAACGATGACGTTTCCAAGGTGGAGAATATCATTCTCGGATAAAACGTTAGGCGTTCACAGAGCTGACAGTATTTTCGATTAAAAAAAGAGGCCGTAGGCACTTCGCATATTCGCGTATTTTCGAAAACCTTTTGTTCCGGAGTGAGTGTGTTGCACTGTTGGTAGTGTTGTGACCTCAAAAAGACACTTTTTATTGCAAGAAATCCTTTACAGGTTATGTTAAAGCATGGGACAATTAATGTGTCAGCTCATCCGCTTGACTCACGTGTATCCACACATACTTGGGAGCGGTACACTATCAATCGCCTTAGTGATACGTCGTCTATAGTGCGTACACACTATTTCGGTAGTCGCTTCTGGTTCCTCATCTTCCTGATGTTGAGACCTGTCCTTTATTTCATGGATGTACACACTATAATACTCGTAAACAAAGCTGGCTGTTATATAACAGCGGCATATTAAAGCGATCTAAACGGCTAAGCTACAGTAGTTAGAGGCAGATCGAAGGCACCGGACTGGTTACGGAATGATAAGGGTAAATACGCCTTCGATCGTGTTAGGCATATTTTTTTGTTTTATTTACCCCTCAATACTTTTTTATCATGTGACTTACTTGCTTACATGTAAGCTCCATGTGGCCAGACCTAAACAGGACTTATCGGCAGGGGGAAGGAATTCAAACCTGTGATCGTGCGATTAGTAGTTCG
Organism: Paragonimus westermani; assembly: GCA_008508345.1. Lineage (NCBI taxonomy): Eukaryota > Metazoa > Platyhelminthes > Trematoda > Plagiorchiida > Troglotrematidae > Paragonimus > Paragonimus westermani. Next base: position 20,045 of record QNGE01004668.1, on the reverse strand, counting down.
CGTTGTTATCACCAATCTATCTTGACCGCAAAACCATCTTGTTTCCAGTAGGAATATGGAATCGCCTTGTTCCTGTCATTGCTGCAAGTGAACGAAACTGTTCGTGCATTGTCCGGTTAGTTCTCTAACTCACTGATATATTCTGCCCTGGTGTTTCTATTTCCTACTATCGAGGTTTTCAACTTCGATCCGTATATATATATAGATAATGTGGCTAGGACTGCTCTTAGTCATGACAATAGTCCACAAAGAGGCGGAGAGATAAATGGGTACCGATACACATTGTCTTCATCATCATCATAGCAGCCAAACCGAAAGGTACTCGCTCGCGCCGCCGCTCGGCGGTGACGTGAAATATCCTGGAAGAAACGTTACCAAAAGGGTTCGGAATCAATAAAAGAGAAATAAACGGAAGGAGCTCAACACCAAGCCCACTGGACTCCTCGAGTGCACTTTCTAGACTGTCGTCCATGACGCAGTTGAACAAGAAAGGGGAATTTGGACATCCACGACGAACACCACTAGAATTGATGAATGCCCAAGACAATTGTCCATAAACTCTCACTCTGTTTGCAGAATGAGTGTACAGTGATCTCAACAGATTCACTTATTTTCCTGGTCCTCCCTTGCGAATAAGACAATTCCAGTGAATTTGAACAGAGAAATCAGAAGACCGGTTTTGCAAG